>OX155902.1:25790490-26059355 GCA_944588485.1 Phosphuga atrata | reverse complement strand
AAACGGTAAGTTTTATCGAAAAAGTACCTCAGAGCAAAGTTGTAGATCTTAAAATTCTCTATAAAAATGATCTCTATGATTTTTTCTCTAAGACCCACTATTTCCCAGATATTACGCTTGTAAGAATCATGTTCTACATAGTATGCACACATACGCCACGTATTAGTCCGGTCATTTTAGACAATTGAAATAAAGAAAATTCCGACAGAGCCAAATCTTCGTAGAGACCTTAGGTTTACCACAAGGAATAAAGTGTCAAAAGTCCCCATCAGTCCCATGTGAGCTTAGGGACTTATTCGGGGCCCAAGTCAAAATTTTAGGTTTTTTGGATTTTTCTCGAAAACGGTAAATTTTATCAAAAAAGTACTTCAGAGCAAAGTTGTAGATCTTAAAATTCTCTATAAAAATGATCTCTATGATTTTTCTCTAAGACCCACTATTTCCCAGATATTACGCTTGTAAGAATCATGTTCTACATAGTATGCACACATACGCCACGTATTAGTCCGGTCATTTTAGACAATTGAAATAAAGAAAATTCCGACAGAGCCAAATCTTCGTAGAGACCTTAGGTTTACCACAAGGAATAAAGTGTCAAAAGTCCCCATCAGTCCCATGTGAGCTTAGGGACTTATTCGGGGCCCAAGGTCAAAATTTTAGGTTTTTTGGATTTTTCTCGAAAACGGTAAGTTTTATCAAAAAAGTACCTCAGAGCAAAGTTGTAGATCTTAAAATTCTCTATAAAAATGATTTCTATGATTTTTTCTCTAAGACCCACTATTTCCCAGATATTACGCTTGTAAGAATCATGTTCTACATAGTATGCACACATACGCCACGTATTAGTCCGGTCATTTTAGACAATTGAAATAAAGAAAATTCCGACAGAGCCAAATCTTCGTAGAGACCTTAGGTTTACCAGTTTACCATAAGGAATAAAGTGTCAAAAGTCCCCATCAGTCCCATGTGAGCTTAGGGACTTATTCGGGGCCCAAGGTCAAAATTTTAGGTTTTTTGGATTTTTCTCGAAAACGGTAAGTTTTATCGAAAAAGTACCTCAGAGCAAAGTTGTAGATCTTAAAATTCTCTATAAAAATGGTATCTATGTTTTTTCTCTAAGACCCACTATTTCCTAGATATTGCGCTTGTAAGAATCATGTTCTACATAGTATGCACACATATGCCACGTATTAGTCCGGTCATTTTAGACAATTAAAATAAAGAAAATTCCGACAGAGCCAAATCTTCGTAGAGACCTTAGGTTTACCACAAGGAATAAAGTGTCAAAAGTCCCCATCAGTCCCATGTGAGCTTAGGGACTTATTCGGGGCCCAAAGTCAAAATTTTAGGTTTTTTGGATTTTTCTCGAAAACGGTAAGTTTTATCGAAAAAGTACCTCAGAGCAAAGTTGTAGATCTTAAAATTCTCTATAAAAATGATGTCTATGATTTTTTCTCTAAGACCCACTATTTCCCAGATATTACGCTTGTAAGAATCATGTTCTACATAGTATGCACACATACGCCACGTATTAGTCCGGTTATTTTAGACAATTGAAATAAAGAAAATTCCGACAGAGCCAAATCTTCGTAGAGACCTTAGGTTTACCAGTTTACCACAAGGAATAAAGTGTCAAAAGTCCCCATCAGTCCCATGTGAGCTTAGGGACTTATTCGGGGCCCAAGGTCAAAATTTTAGGTTTTTTGGATTTTTCTCGAAAACGGTAAGTTTTATCAAAAAAGTACCTCAGAGCAAAGTTGTAGATCTTAAAATTCTCTATAAAAATGATTTCTATGATTTTTTCTCTAAGACCCACTATTTCCCAGATATTACGCTTGTAAGAATCATGTTCTACATAGTATGCACACATACGCCACGTATTAGTCCGGTCATTTTAGACAATTGAAATAAAGAAAATTCCGACAGAGCCAAATCTTCGTAGAGACCTTAGGTTTACCAGTTTACCATAAGGAATAAAGTGTCAAAAGTCCCCATCAGTCCCATGTGAGCTTAGGGACTTATTCGGGGCCCAAGGTCAAAATTTTAGGTTTTTTGGATTTTTCTCGAAAACGGTAAGTTTTATCGAAAAAGTACCTCAAAGCAAAGTTGTAGATCTTAAAATTCTCTATAAAAATGGTATCTATGTTTTTTCTCTAAGACCCACTATTTCCTAGATATTGCGCTTGTAAGAATCATGTTCTACATAGTATGCACACATATGCCACGTATTAGTCCGGTCATTTTAGACAATTAAAATAAAGAAAATTCCGACAGAGCCAAATCTTCGTAGAGACCTTAGGTTTACCACAAGGAATAAAGTGTCAAAAGTCCCCATCAGTCCCATGTGAGCTTAGGGACTTATTCGGGGCCCAAAGTCAAAATTTTAGGTTTTTTGGATTTTTCTCGAAAACGGTAAGTTTTATCGAAAAAGTACCTCAGAGCAAAGTTGTAGATCTTAAAATTCTCTATAAAAATGATGTCTATGATTTTTTCTCTAAGACCCACTATTTCCCAGATATTACGCTTGTAAGAATCATGTTCTACATAGTATGCACACATACGCCACGTATTAGTCCGGTTATTTTAGACAATTGAAATAAAGAAAATTCCGACAGAGCCAAATCTTCGTAGAGACCTTAGGTTTACCAGTTTACCACAAGGAATAAAGTGTCAAAAGTCCCCATCAGTCCCATGTGAGCTTAGGGACTTATTCGGGGCCCAAGGTCAAAATTTTAGGTTTTTTGGATTTTTCTCGAAAACGGTAAGTTTTATCGAAAAAGTACCTCAGAGCAAAGTTGTAGATCTTAAAATTCTCTATAAAAATGGTATCTATGTTTTTTCTCTAAGACCCACTATTTCCTAGATATTGCGCTTGTAAGAATCATGTTCTACATAGTATGCACACATATGCCACGTATTAGTCCGGTCATTTTAGACAATTGAAATAAAGAAAATTCCGACAGAGCCAAATCTTCGTAGAGACCTTAGGTTTACCACAAGGAATAAAGTGTCAAAAGTCCCCATCAGTCCCATGTGAGCTTAGGGACTTATTCGGGGCCCAAAGTCAAAATTTTAGGTTTTTTGGATTTTTCTCGAAAACGGTAAGTTTTATCGAAAAAGTACCTCAGAGCAAAGTTGTAGATCTTAAAATTCTCTATAAAAATGATTTTTATGATTTTTTCTCTAAGACCCACTATTTCCCAGATATTACGCTTGTAAGAATCATGTTCTACATAGTATGCACACATACGCCACGTATTAGTCCGGTCATTTTAGACAATTGAAATAAAGAAAATTCCGACAGAGCCAAATCTTCGTAGAGACCTTAGGTTTACCACAAGGAATAAAGTGTCAAAAGTCCCCATCAGTCCCATGTGAGCTTAGGGACTTATTCGGGGCCCAAGGTCAAAATTTTAGGTTTTTTGGATTTTTCTCGAAAACGGTAAGTTTTATCAACAAAGTACCTCAGAGCAAAGTTGTAGATCTTAAAATTCTCTATAAAAATGATCTCTATGATTTTTTCTCTAAGACCCACTATTTCCCAGATATTACGCTTGTAAGAATCATGTTCTACATAGTATGCACACATACGCCACGTATTAGTCCGGTCATTTTAGACAATTGAAATAAAGAAAATTCCGACAGAGCCAAATCTTCGTAGAGACCTTAGGTTTACCACAAGGAATAAAGTGTCAAAAGTCCCCATCAGTCCCATGTGAGCTTAGGGACTTATTCGGGGCCCAAAGTCAAAATTTTAGGTTTTTTGGATTTTTCTCGAAAACGGTAAGTTTTATCGAAAAAGTACCTCAATGCAAAGTTGTAGATCTTAAAATTCTCTATAAAAATGATCTCTATGATTTTTTCTCTAAGACCCACTATTTCCCAGATATTACGCTTGTAAGAATCATGTTCTACATAGTATGCACACATACGCCACGTATTAGTCCGGTCATTTTAGACAATTGAAATAAAGAAAATTCCGACAGAGCCAAATCTTCGTAGAGACCTTAGGTTTACCACAAGGAATAAAGTGTCAAAAGTCCCCATCAGTCCCATGTGAGCTTAGGGACTTATTCGGGGCCCAAGGTCAAAATTTTAGGTTTTTTGGATTTTTCTCGAAAACGGTAAGTTTTATCAAAAAAGTACCTCAAAGCAAAGTTGTAGATCTTAAAATTCTCTATAAAAATGATCTCTATGATTTTTTCTCTAAGACCCACTATTTCCCAGATATTACGCTTGTAAGAATCATGTTCTACATAGTATGCACACATACGCCACGTATTAGTCCGGTCATTTTAGACAATTGAAATAAAGAAAATTCCGACAGAGCCAAATCTTCGTAGAGACCTTAGGTTTACCAGTTTACCACAAGGAATAAAGTGTCAAAAGTCCCCATCAGTCCCATGTGAGCTTAGGGACTTATTCGGGGCCCAAGGTCAAAATTTTAGGTTTTTTGGATTTTTCTCGAAAACGGTAAGTTTTATCGAAAAAGTACCTCAGAGCAAAGTTGTAGATCTTAAAATTCTCTATAAAAATTGTATCTATGTTTTAGGTTTTAGGTTTTAGGTTTTAGTTTTAGGTTTACCACAAGGAATAAAGTGTCAAAAGTCCCCATCAGTCCCATGTGAGCTTAGGGACTTATTCGGGGCCCAAAGTCAAAATTTTAGGTTTTTTGGATTTTTCTCGAAAACGGTAAGTTTTATCGAAAAAGTACCTCAGAGCAAAGTTGTAGATCTTAAAATTCTCTATAAAAATGATCTCTATGATTTTTTCTCTAAGACCCACTATTTCCCAGATATTACGCTTGTAAGAATCATGTTCTACATAGTATGCACACATACGCCACGTATTAGTCCGGTCATTTTAGACAATTGAAATAAAGAAAATTCCGACAGAGCCAAATCTTCGTAGAGACCTTAGGTTTACCACAAGGAATAAAGTGTCAAAAGTCCCCATCAGTCCCATGTGAGCTTAGGGACTTATTCGGGGCCCAAGGTCAAAATTTTAGGTTTTTTGGATTTTTCTCGAAAACGGTAAGTTTTATCAAAAAAGTACCTCAAAGCAAAGTTGTAGATCTTAAAATTCTCTATAAAAATGATCTCTATGATTTTTTCTCTAAGACCCACTATTTCCCAGATATTACGCTTGTAAGAATCATGTTCTACATAGTATGCACACATACGCCACGTATTAGTCCGGTCATTTTAGACAATTGAAATAAAGAAAATTCCGACAGAGCCAAATCTTCGTAGAGACCTTAGGTTTACCAGTTTACCACAAGGAATAAAGTGTCAAAAGTCCCCATCAGTCCCATGTGAGCTTAGGGACTTATTCGGGGCCCAAGGTCAAAATTTTAGGTTTTTTGGATTTTTCTCGAAAACGGTAAGTTTTATCGAAAAAGTACCTCAGAGCAAAGTTGTAGATCTTAAAATTCTCTATAAAAATGGTATCTATGTTTTTTCTCTAAGACCCACTATTTCCTAGATATTGCGCTTGTAAGAATCATGTTCTACATAGTATGCACACATATGCCACGTATTAGTCCGGTCATTTTAGACAATTAAAATAAAGAAAATTCCGACAAAGCCAAATCTTCGTAGAGACCTTAGGTTTACCACAAGGAATAAAGTGTCAAAAGTCCCCATCAGTCCCATGTGAGCTTAGGGACTTATTCGGGGCCCAAAGTCAAAATTTTAGGTTTTTTGGATTTTTCTCGAAAACGGTAAGTTTTATTGAAAAAGTACCTCAAAGCAAAGTTGTAGATCTTAAAATTCTCTATAAAAATGATCTCTATGATTTTTTCTCTAAGACCCACTATTTCTCAGATATTACGCTTGTAAGAATCATGTTCTACATAGTATGCACACATACGCCACGTATTAGTCCGGTCATTTTAGACAATTGAAATAAAGAAAATTCCGACAGAGCCAAATCTTCGTAGAGACCTTAGGTTTACCACAAGGAATAAAGTGTCAAAAGTCCCCATCAGTCCCATGTGAGCTTAGGGACTTATTCGGGGCCCAAGTCAAAATTTTAGGTTTTTTGGATTTTTCTCGAAAACGGTAAGTTTTATCAAAAAAGTACTTCAGAGCAAAGTTGTAGATCTTAAAATTCTCTATAAAAATGATTTCTATGATTTTTCTCTAAGACCCACTATTTCCCAGATATTACGCTTGTAAGAATCATGTTCTACATAGTATGCACACATACGCCACGTATTAGTCCGGTCATTTTAGACAATTGAAATAAAGAAAATTCCGACAGAGCCAAATCTTCGTAGAGACCTTAGGTTTACCAGTTTACCATAAGGAATAAAGTGTCAAAAGTCCCCATCAGTCCCATGTGAGCTTAGGGACTTATTCGGGGCCCAATGTCAAAATTTTAGGTTTTTTGGATTTTTCTCGAAAACGGTAAGTTTTATCGAAAAAGTACCTCAGAGCAAAGTTGTAGATCTTAAAATTCTCTATAAAAATGGTATCTATGTTTTTTCTCTAAGACCCACTATTTCCTAGATATTGCGCTTGTAAGAATCATGTTCTACATAGTATGCACACATATGCCACGTATTAGTCCGGTCATTTTAGACAATTGAAATAAAGAAAATTCCGACAGAGCCAAATCTTCGTAGAGACCTTAGGTTTACCACAAGGAATAAAGTGTCAAAAGTCCCCATCAGTCCCATGTGAGCTTAGGGACTTATTCGGGGCCCAAAGTCAAAATTTTAGGTTTTTTGGATTTTTCTCGAAAACGGTAAGTTTTATCGAAAAAGTACCTCAGAGCAAAGTTGTAGATCTTAAAATTCTCTATAAAAATGATCTCTATGATTTTTTCTCTAAGACCCACTATTTCCCAGATATTACGCTTGTAAGAATCATGTTCTACATAGTATGCACACATACGCCACGTATTAGTCCGGTCATTTTAGACAATTGAAATAAAGAAAATTCCGACAGAGCCAAATCTTCGTAGAGACCTTAGGTTTACCACAAGGAATAAAGTGTCAAAAGTCCCCATCAGTCCCATGTGAGCTTAGGGACTTATTCGGGGCCCAAGGTCAAAATTTTAGGTTTTTTGGATTTTTCTCGAAAACGGTAAGTTTTATCAAAAAAGTACCTCAAAGCAAAGTTGTAGATCTTAAAATTCTCTATAAAAATGATCTCTATGATTTTTTCTCTAAGACCCACTATTTCCCAGATATTACGCTTGTAAGAATCATGTTCTACATAGTATGCACACATACGCCACGTATTAGTCCGGTCATTTTAGACAATTGAAATAAAGAAAATTCCGACAGAGCCAAATCTTCGTAGAGACCTTAGGTTTACCAGTTTACCACAAGGAATAAAGTGTCAAAAGTCCCCATCAGTCCCATGTGAGCTTAGGGACTTATTCGGGGCCCAAGGTCAAAATTTTAGGTTTTTTGGATTTTTCTCGAAAACGGTAAGTTTTATCGAAAAAGTACCTCAGAGCAAAGTTGTAGATCTTAAAATTCTCTATAAAAATGGTATCTATGTTTTTTCTCTAAGACCCACTATTTCCTAGATATTGCGCTTGTAAGAATCATGTTCTACATAGTATGCACACATATGCCACGTATTAGTCCGGTCATTTTAGACAATTAAAATAAAGAAAATTCCGACAAAGCCAAATCTTCGTAGAGACCTTAGGTTTACCACAAGGAATAAAGTGTCAAAAGTCCCCATCAGTCCCATGTGAGCTTAGGGACTTATTCGGGGCCCAAAGTCAAAATTTTAGGTTTTTTGGATTTTTCTCGAAAACGGTAAGTTTTATTGAAAAAGTACCTCAAAGCAAAGTTGTAGATCTTAAAATTCTCTATAAAAATGATCTCTATGATTTTTTCTCTAAGACCCCACTATTTCCCAGATATTACGCTTGTAAGAATCATGTTCTACATAGTATGCACACATACGCCACGTATTAGTCCGGTCATTTTAGACAATTGAAATAAAGAAAATTCCGACAGAGCCAAATCTTCGTAGAGACCTTAGGTTTACCACAAGGAATAAAGTGTCAAAAGTCCCCATCAGTCCCATGTGAGCTTAGGGACTTATTCGGGGCCCAAGTCAAAATTTTAGGTTTTTTGGATTTTTCTCGAAAACGGTAAGTTTTATCAAAAAAGTACTTCAGAGCAAAGTTGTAGATCTTAAAATTCTCTATAAAAAATGATTTCTATGATTTTTCTCTAAGACCCACTATTTCCCAGATATTACGCTTGTAAGAATCATGTTCTACATAGTATGCACACATACGCCACGTATTAGTCCGGTCATTTTAGACAATTGAAATAAAGAAAATTCCGACAGAGCCAAATCTTCGTAGAGACCTTAGGTTTACCACAAGGAATAAAGTGTCAAAAGTCCCCATCAGTCCCATGTGAGCTTAGGGACTTATTCGGGGCCCAAGGTCAAAATTTTAGGTTTTTTGGATTTTTCTCGAAAACGGTAAGTTTTATCAAAAAAGTACCTCAGAGCAAAGTTGTAGATCTTAAAATTCTCTATAAAAATGATTTCTATGATTTTTTCTCTAAGACCCACTATTTCCCAGATATTACGCTTGTAAGAATCATGTTCTACATAGTATGCACACATACGCCACGTATTAGTCCGGTCATTTTAGACAATTGAAATAAAGAAAATTCCGACAGAGCCAAATCTTCGTAGAGACCTTAGGTTTACCAGTTTACCATAAGGAATAAAGTGTCAAAAGTCCCCATCAGTCCCATGTGAGCTTAGGGACTTATTCGGGGCCCAAGGTCAAAATTTTAGGTTTTTTGGATTTTTCTCGAAAACGGTAAGTTTTATCGAAAAAGTACCTCAGAGCAAAGTTGTAGATCTTAAAATTCTCTATAAAAATGATTTCTATGTTTTTTCTCTAAGACCCACTATTTCCTAGATATTGCGCTTGTAAGAATCATGTTCTACATAGTATGCACACATATGCCACGTATTAGTCCGGTCATTTTAGACAATTAAAATAAAGAAAATTCCGACAGAGCCAAATCTTCGTAGAGACCTTAGGTTTACCACAAGGAATAAAGTGTCAAAAGTCCCCATCAGTCCCATGTGAGCTTAGGGACTTATTCGGGGCCCAAAGTCAAAATTTTAGGTTTTTTGGATTTTTCTCGAAAACGGTAAGTTTTATCGAAAAAGTACCTCAGAGCAAAGTTGTAGATCTTAAAATTCTCTATAAAAATGATGTCTATGATTTTTTCTCTAAGACCCACTATTTCCCAGATATTACGCTTGTAAAAATCATGTTCTACATAGTATGCACACATACGCCACGTATTAGTCCGGTTATTTTAGACAATTGAAATAAAGAAAATTCCGACAGAGCCAAATCTTCGTAGAGACCTTAGGTTTACCAGTTTACCACAAGGAATAAAGTGTCAAAAGTCCCCATCAGTCCCATGTGAGCTTAGGGACTTATTCGGGGCCCAAGGTCAAAATTTTAGGTTTTTTGGATTTTTCTCGAAAACGGTAAGTTTTATCGAAAAAGTACCTCAGAGCAAAGTTGTAGATCTTAAAATTCTCTATAAAAATGGTATCTATGTTTTTTCTCTAAGACCCACTATTTCCTAGATATTGCGCTTGTAAGAATCATGTTCTACATAGTATGCACACATATGCCACGTATTAGTCCGGTCATTTTAGACAATTGAAATAAAGAAAATTCCGACAGAGCCAAATCTTCGTAGAGACCTTAGGTTTACCACAAGGAATAAAGTGTCAAAAGTCCCCATCAGTCCCATGTGAGCTTAGGGACTTATTCGGGGCCCAAAGTCAAAATTTTAGGTTTTTTGGATTTTTCTCGAAAACGGTAAGTTTTATCGAAAAAGTACCTCAGAGCAAAGTTGTAGATCTTAAAATTCTCTATAAAAATGATTTTTATGATTTTTTCTCTAAGACCCACTATTTCCCAGATATTACGCTTGTAAGAATCATGTTCTACATAGTATGCACACATACGCCACGTATTAGTCCGGTCATTTTAGACAATTGAAATAAAGAAAATTCCGACAGAGCCAAATCTTCGTAGAGACCTTAGGTTTACCACAAGGAATAAAGTGTCAAAAGTCCCCATCAGTCCCATGTGAGCTTAGGGACTTATTCGGGGCCCAAGGTCAAAATTTTAGGTTTTTTGGATTTTTCTCGAAAACGGTTAGTTTTATCAAAAAAGTACCTCAGAGCAAAGTTGTAGATCTTAAAATTCTCTATAAAAATGATCTCTATGATTTTTTCTCTAAGACCCACTATTTCCCAGATATTACGCTTGTAAGAATCATGTTCTACATAGTATGCACACATACGCCACGTATTAGTCCGGTCATTTTAGACAATTGAAATAAAGAAAATTCCGACAGAGCCAAATCTTCGTAGAGACCTTAGGTTTACCACAAGGAATAAAGTGTCAAAAGTCCCCATCAGTCCCATGTGAGCTTAGGGACTTATTCGGGGCCCAAGGTCAAAATTTTAGGTTTTTTGGATTTTTCTCGAAAACGGTAAGTTTTATCGAAAAAGTACCTCAGAGCAAAGTTGTAGATCTTAAAATTCTCTATAAAAATGGTATCTATGTTTTTTCTCTAAGACCCACTATTTCCTAGATATTGCGCTTGTAAGAATCATGTTCTACATAGTATGCACACATATGCCACGTATTAGTCCGGTCATTTTAGACAATTAAAATAAAGAAAATTCCGACAGAGCCAAATCTTCGTAGAGACCTTAGGTTTACCACAAGGAATAAAGTGTCAAAAGTCCCCATCAGTCCCATGTGAGCTTAGGGACTTATTCGGGGCCCAAAGTCAAAATTTTAGGTTTTTTGGATTTTTCTCGAAAACGGTAAGTTTTATCGAAAAAGTACCTCAGAGCAAAGTTGTAGATCTTAAAATTCTCTATAAAAATGATCTCTATGATTTTTTCTCTAAGACCCACTATTTCCTAGATATTGCGCTTGTAAGAATCATGTTCTACATAGTATGCACACATATGCCACGTATTAGTCCGGTCATTTTAGACAATTGAAATAAAGAAAATTCCGACAGAGCCAAATCTTCGTAGAGACCTTAGGTTTACCACAAGGAATAAAGTGTCAAAAGTCCCCATCAGTCCCATGTGAGCTTAGGGACTTATTCGGGGCCCAAAGTCAAAATTTTAGGTTTTTTGGATTTTTCTCGAAAACGGTAAGTTTTATCGAAAAAGTACCTCAGAGCAAAGTTGTAGATCTTAAAATTCTCTATAAAAATGATTTTTATGATTTTTTCTCTAAGACCCACTATTTCCCAGATATTACGCTTGTAAGAATCATGTTCTACATAGTATGCACACATACGCCACGTATTAGTCCGGTCATTTTAGACAATTGAAATAAAGAAAATTCCGACAGAGCCAAATCTTCGTAGAGACCTTAGGTTTACCACAAGGAATAAAGTGTCAAAAGTCCCCATCAGTCCCATGTGAGCTTAGGGACTTATTCGGGGCCCAAGGTCAAAATTTTAGGTTTTTTGGATTTTTCTCGAAAACGGTAAGTTTTATCAAAAAAGTACCTCAAGGCAAAGTTGTAGATCTTAAAATTCTCTATAAAAATGATCTCTATGATTTTTTCTCTAAGACCCACTATTTCCCAGATATTACGCTTGTAAGAATCATGTTCTACATAGTATGCACACATACGCCACGTATTAGTCCGGTCATTTTAGACAATTGAAATAAAGAAAATTCCGACAGAGCCAAATCTTCGTAGAGACCTTAGGTTTACCACAAGGAATAAAGTGTCAAAAGTCCCCATCAGTCCCATGTGAGCTTAGGGACTTATTCGGGGCCCAAGGTCAAAATTTTAGGTTTTTTGGATTTTTCTCGAAAACGGTAAGTTTTATCGAAAAAGTACCTCAGAGCAAAGTTGTAGATCTTAAAATTCTCTATAAAAATGGTATCTATGTTTTTTCTCTAAGACCCACTATTTCCTAGATATTGCGCTTGTAAGAATCATGTTCTACATAGTATGCACACATATGCCACGTATTAGTCCGGTCATTTTAGACAATTAAAATAAAGAAAATTCCGACAGAGCCAAATCTTCGTAGAGACCTTAGGTTTACCACAAGGAATAAAGTGTCAAAAGTCCCCATCAGTCCCATGTGAGCTTAGGGACTTATTCGGGGCCCAAAGTCAAAATTTTAGGTTTTTTGGATTTTTCTCGAAAACGGTAAGTTTTATCGAAAAAGTACCTCAGAGCAAAGTTGTAGATCTTAAAATTCTCTATAAAAATGATCTCTATGATTTTTTCTCTAAGACCCACTATTTCTCAGATATTACGCTTGTAAGAATCATGTTCTACATAGTATGCACACATACGCCACGTATTAGTCCGGTCATTTTAGACAATTGAAATAAAGAAAATTCCGACAGAGCCAAATCTTCGTAGAGACCTTAGGTTTACCAGTTTACCATAAGGAATAAAGTGTCAAAAGTCCCCATCAGTCCCATGTGAGCTTAGGGACTTATTCGGGGCCCAATGTCAAAATTTTAGGTTTTTTGGATTTTTCTCGAAAACGGTAAGTTTTATCGAAAAAGTACCTCAGAGCAAAGTTGTAGATCTTAAAATTCTCTATAAAAATGGTATCTATGTTTTTTCTCTAAGACCCACTATTTCCTAGATTTTGCGCTTGTAAGAATCATGTTCTACATAGTATGCACACATATGCCACGTATTAGTCCGGTCATTTTAGACAATTGAAATAAAGAAAATTCCGACAGAGCCAAATCTTCGTAGAGACCTTAGGTTTACCACAAGGAATAAAGTGTCAAAAGTCCCCATCAGTCCCATGTGAGCTTAGGGACTTATTCGGGGCCCAAAGTCAAAATTTTAGGTTTTTTGGATTTTTCTCGAAAACGGTAAGTTTTATCGAAAAAGTACCTCAGAGCAAAGTTGTAGATCTTAAAATTCTCTATAAAAATGATCTCTATGATTTTTTCTCTAAGACCCACTATTTCCCAGATATTACGCTTGTAAGAATCATGTTCTACATAGTATGCACACATACGCCACGTATTAGTCCGGTCATTTTAGACAATTGAAATAAAGAAAATTCCGACAGAGCCAAATCTTCGTAGAGACCTTAGGTTTACCACAAGGAATAAAGTGTCAAAAGTCCCCATCAGTCCCATGTGAGCTTAGGGACTTATTCGGGGCCCAAGGTCAAAATTTTAGGTTTTTTGGATTTTTCTCGAAAACGGTAAGTTTTATCAAAAAAGTACCTCAAAGCAAAGTTGTAGATCTTAAAATTCTCTATAAAAATGATCTCTATGATTTTTTCTCTAAGACCCACTATTTCCCAGATATTACGCTTGTAAGAATCATGTTCTACATAGTATGCACACATACGCCACGTATTAGTCCGGTCATTTTAGACAATTGAAATAAAGAAAATTCCGACAGAGCCAAATCTTCGTAGAGACCTTAGGTTTACCAGTTTACCACAAGGAATAAAGTGTCAAAAGTCCCCATCAGTCCCATGTGAGCTTAGGGACTTATTCGGGGCCCAAGGTCAAAATTTTAGGTTTTTTGGATTTTTCTCGAAAACGGTAAGTTTTATCGAAAAAGTACCTCAGAGCAAAGTTGTAGATCTTAAAATTCTCTATAAAAATGGTATCTATGTTTTTTCTCTAAGACCCACTATTTCCTAGATATTGCGCTTGTAAGAATCATGTTCTACATAGTATGCACACATATGCCACGTATTAGTCCGGTCATTTTAGACAATTAAAATAAAGAAAATTCCGACAAAGCCAAATCTTCGTAGAGACCTTAGGTTTACCACAAGGAATAAAGTGTCAAAAGTCCCCATCAGTCCCATGTGAGCTTAGGGACTTATTCGAGGCCCAAGGTCAAAATTTTAGGTTTTTTGGATTTTTCTCGAAAACGGTAAGTTTTATCGAAAAAGTACCTCAGAGCAAAGTTGTAGATCTTAAAATTCTCTATAAAAATGGTATATATGTTTTTTCTCTAAGACCCACTATTTCCTAGATATTGCGCTTGTAAGAATCATGTTCTACATAGTATGCACACACATGCCACGTATTAGTCCGGTCATTTTAGACAATTAAAATAAAGAAAATTCCGACAAAGCCAAATCTTCGTAGAGACCTTAGGTTTACCACAAGGAATAAAGTGTCAAAAGTCCCCATCAGTCCCATGTGAGCTTAGGGACTTATTCGGGGCCCAAAGTCAAAATTTTAGGTTTTTTGGATTTTTCTCGAAAACGGTAAGTTTTATTGAAAAAGTACCTCAAAGCAAAGTTGTAGATCTTAAAATTCTCTATAAAAATGATCTCTATGATTTTTTCTCTAAGACCCACTATTTCCCAGATATTACGCTTGTAAGAATCATGTTCTACATAGTATGCACACATACGCCACGTATTAGTCCGGTCATTTTAGACAATTGAAATAAAGAAAATTCCGACAGAGCCAAATCTTCGTAGAGACCTTAGGTTTACCACAAGGAATAAAGTGTCAAAAGTCCCCATCAGTCCCATGTGAGCTTAGGGACTTATTCGGGGCCCAAGTCAAAATTTTAGGTTTTTTGGATTTTTCTCGAAAACGGTAAGTTTTATCAAAAAAGTACTTCAGAGCAAAGTTGTAGATCTTAAAATTCTCTATAAAAATGATTTCTATGATTTTTCTCTAAGACCCACTATTTCCCAGATATTACGCTTGTAAGAATCATGTTCTACATAGTATGCACACATACGCCACGTATTAGTCCGGTCATTTTAGACAATTGAAATAAAGAAAATTCCGACAGAGCCAAATCTTCGTAGAGACCTTAGGTTTACCAGTTTACCATAAGGAATAAAGTGTCAAAAGTCCCCATCAGTCCCATGTGAGCTTAGGGACTTATTCGGGGCCCAATGTCAAAATTTTAGGTTTTTTGGATTTTTCTCGAAAACGGTAAGTTTTATCGAAAAAGTACCTCAGAGCAAAGTTGTAGATCTTAAAATTCTCTATAAAAATGGTATCTATGTTTTTTCTCTAAGACCCACTATTTCCTAGATATTGCGCTTGTAAGAATCATGTTCTACATAGTATGCACACATATGCCACGTATTAGTCCGGTCATTTTAGACAATTGAAATAAAGAAAATTCCGACAGAGCCAAATCTTCGTAGAGACCTTAGGTTTACCACAAGGAATAAAGTGTCAAAAGTCCCCATCAGTCCCATGTGAGCTTAGGGACTTATTCGGGGCCCAAAGTCAAAATTTTAGGTTTTTTGGATTTTTCTCGAAAACGGTAAGTTTTATCGAAAAAGTACCTCAGAGCAAAGTTGTAGATCTTAAAATTCTCTATAAAAATGATCTCTATGATTTTTTCTCTAAGACCCACTATTTCCCAGATATTACGCTTGTAAGAATCATGTTCTACATAGTATGCACACATACGCCACGTATTAGTCCGGTCATTTTAGACAATTGAAATAAAGAAAATTCCGACAGAGCCAAATCTTCGTAGAGACCTTAGGTTTACCACAAGGAATAAAGTGTCAAAAGTCCCCATCAGTCCCATGTGAGCTTAGGGACTTATTCGGGGCCCAAGGTCAAAATTTTAGGTTTTTTGGATTTTTCTCGAAAACGGTAAGTTTTATCAAAAAAGTACCTCAAAGCAAAGTTGTAGATCTTAAAATTCTCTATAAAAATGATCTCTATGATTTTTTCTCTAAGACCCACTATTTCCCAGATATTACGCTTGTAAGAATCATGTTCTACATAGTATGCACACATACGCCACGTATTAGTCCGGTCATTTTAGACAATTGAAATAAAGAAAATTCCGACAGAGCCAAATCTTCGTAGAGACCTTAGGTTTACCAGTTTACCACAAGGAATAAAGTGTCAAAAGTCCCCATCAGTCCCATGTGAGCTTAGGGACTTATTCGGGGCCCAAGGTCAAAATTTTAGGTTTTTTGGATTTTTCTCGAAAACGGTAAGTTTTATCGAAAAAGTACCTCAGAGCAAAGTTGTAGATCTTAAAATTCTCTATAAAAATGGTATCTATGTTTTTTCTCTAAGACCCACTATTTCCTAGATATTGCGCTTGTAAGAATCATGTTCTACATAGTATGCACACATATGCCACGTATTAGTCCGGTCATTTTAGACAATTAAAATAAAGAAAATTCCGACAAAGCCAAATCTTCGTAGAGACCTTAGGTTTACCACAAGGAATAAAGTGTCAAAAGTCCCCATCAGTCCCATGTGAGCTTAGGGACTTATTCGGGGCCCAAAGTCAAAATTTTAGGTTTTTTGGATTTTTCTCGAAAACGGTAAGTTTTATTGAAAAAGTACCTCAAAGCAAAGTTGTAGATCTTAAAATTCTCTATAAAAATGATCTCTATGATTTTTTCTCTAAGACCCACTATTTCCCAGATATTACGCTTGTAAGAATCATGTTCTACATAGTATGCACACATACGCCACGTATTAGTCCGGTCATTTTAGACAATTGAAATAAAGAAAATTCCGACAGAGCCAAATCTTCGTAGAGACCTTAGGTTTACCACAAGGAATAAAGTGTCAAAAGTCCCCATCAGTCCCATGTAAGCTTAGGGACTTATTCGGGGCCCAAGTCAAAATTTTAGGTTTTTTGGATTTTTCTCGAAAACGGTAAGTTTTATCAAAAAAGTACTTCAGAGCAAAGTTGTAGATCTTAAAATTCTCTATAAAAATGATTTCTATGATTTTTCTCTAAGACCCACTATTTCCCAGATATTACGCTTGTAAGAATCATGTTCTACATAGTATGCACACATACGCCACGTATTAGTCCGGTCATTTTAGACAATTGAAATAAAGAAAATTCCGACAGAGCCAAATCTTCGTAGAGACCTTAGGTTTACCACAAGGAATAAAGTGTCAAAAGTCCCCATCAGTCCCATGTGAGCTTAGGGACTTATTCGGGGCCCAAGGTCAAAATTTTAGGTTTTTTGGATTTTTCTCGAAAACGGTAAGTTTTATCAAAAAAGTACCTCAGAGCAAAGTTGTAGATCTTAAAATTCTCTATAAAAATGATTTCTATGATTTTTTCTCTAAGACCCACTATTTCCCAGATATTACGCTTGTAAGAATCATGTTCTACATAGTATGCACACATACGCCACGTATTAGTCCGGTCATTTTAGACAATTGAAATAAAGAAAATTCCGACAGAGCCAAATCTTCGTAGAGACCTTAGGTTTACCAGTTTACCATAAGGAATAAAGTGTCAAAAGTCCCCATCAGTCCCATGTGAGCTTAGGGACTTATTCGGGGCCCAAGGTCAAAATTTTAGGTTTTTTGGATTTTTCTCGAAAACGGTAAGTTTTATCGAAAAAGTACCTCAGAGCAAAGTTGTAGATCTTAAAATTCTCTATAAAAATGGTATCTATGTTTTTTCTCTAAGACCCACTATTTCCTAGATATTGCGCTTGTAAGAATCATGTTCTACATAGTATGCACACATATGCCACGTATTAGTCCGGTCATTTTAGACAATTAAAATAAAGAAAATTCCGACAGAGCCAAATCTTCGTAGAGACCTTAGGTTTACCACAAGGAATAAAGTGTCAAAAGTCCCCATCAGTCCCATGTGAGCTTAGGGACTTATTCGGGGCCCAAAGTCAAAATTTTAGGTTTTTTGGATTTTTCTCGAAAACGGTAAGTTTTATCGAAAAAGTACCTCAGAGCAAAGTTGTAGATCTTAAAATTCTCTATAAAAATGATGTCTATGATTTTTTCTCTAAGACCCACTATTTCCCAGATATTACGCTTGTAAGAATCATGTTCTACATAGTATGCACACATACGCCACGTATTAGTCCGGTTATTTTAGACAATTGAAATAAAGAAAATTCCGACAGAGCCAAATCTTCGTAGAGACCTTAGGTTTACCAGTTTACCACAAGGAATATAGTGTCAAAAGTCCCCATCAGTCCCATGTGAGCTTAGGGACTTATTCGGGGCCCAAGGTCAAAATTTTAGGTTTTTTGGATTTTTCTCGAAAACGGTAAGTTTTATCGAAAAAGTACCTCAGAGCAAAGTTGTAGATCTTAAAATTCTCTATAAAAATGGTATCTATGTTTTTTCTCTAAGACCCACTATTTCCTAGATATTGCGCTTGTAAGAATCATGTTCTACATAGTATGCACACATATGCCACGTATTAGTCCGGTCATTTTAGACAATTGAAATAAAGAAAATTCCGACAGAGCCAAATCTTCGTAGAGACCTTAGGTTTACCACAAGGAATAAAGTGTCAAAAGTCCCCATCAGTCCCATGTGAGCTTAGGGACTTATTCGGGGCCCAAAGTCAAAATTTTAGGTTTTTTGGATTTTTCTCGAAAACGGTAAGTTTTATCGAAAAAGTACCTCAGAGCAAAGTTGTAGATCTTAAAATTCTCTATAAAAATGATTTTTATGATTTTTTCTCTAAGACCCACTATTTCCCAGATATTACGCTTGTAAGAATCATGTTCTACATAGTATGCACACATACGCCACGTATTAGTCCGGTCATTTTAGACAATTGAAATAAAGAAAATTCCGACAGAGCCAAATCTTCGTAGAGACCTTAGGTTTACCACAAGGAATAAAGTGTCAAAAGTCCCCATCAGTCCCATGTGAGCTTAGGGACTTATTCGGGGCCCAAGGTCAAAATTTTAGGTTTTTTGGATTTTTCTCGAAAACGGTAAGTTTTATCAAAAAAGTACCTCAGAGCAAAGTTGTAGATCTTAAAATTCTCTATAAAAATGATCTCTATGATTTTTTCTCTAAGACCCACTATTTCCCAGATATTACGCTTGTAAGAATCATGTTCTACATAGTATGCACACATACGCCACGTATTAGTCCGGTCATTTTAGACAATTGAAATAAAGAAAATTCCGACAGAGCCAAATCTTCGTAGAGACCTTAGGTTTACCACAAGGAATAAAGTGTCAAAAGTCCCCATCAGTCCCATGTGAGCTTAGGGACTTATTCGGGGCCCAAGGTCAAAATTTTAGGTTTTTTGGATTTTTCTCGAAAACGGTAAGTTTTATCGAAAAAGTACCTCAGAGCAAAGTTGTAGATCTTAAAATTCTCTATAAAAATGGTATCTATGTTTTTTCTCTAAGACCCACTATTTCCTAGATATTGCGCTTGTAAGAATCATGTTCTACATAGTATGCACACATATGCCACGTATTAGTCCGGTCATTTTAGACAATTAAAATAAAGAAAATTCCGACAGAGCCAAATCTTCGTAGAGACCTTAGGTTTACCACAAGGAATAAAGTGTCAAAAGTCCCCATCAGTCCCATGTGAGCTTAGGGACTTATTCGGGGCCCAAAGTCAAAATTTTAGGTTTTTTGGATTTTTCTCGAAAACGGTAAGTTTTATCGAAAAAGTACCTCAGAGCAAAGTTGTAGATCTTAAAATTCTCTATAAAAATGATCTCTATGATTTTTTCTCTAAGACCCACTATTTCCTAGATATTGCGCTTGTAAGAATCATGTTCTACATAGTATGCACACATATGCCACGTATTAGTCCGCTCATTTTAGACAATTGAAATAAAGAAAATTCCGACAGAGCCAAATCTTCGTAGAGACCTTAGGTTTACCACAAGGAATAAAGTGTCAAAAGTCCCCATCAGTCCCATGTGAGCTTAGGGACTTATTCGGGGCCCAAAGTCAAAATTTTAGGTTTTTTGGATTTTTCTCGAAAACGGTAAGTTTTATCGAAAAAGTACCTCAGAGCAAAGTTGTAGATCTTAAAATTCTCTATAAAAATGATTTTTATGATTTTTTCTCTAAGACCCACTATTTCCCAGATATTACGCTTGTAAGAATCATGTTCTACATAGTATGCACACATACGCCACGTATTAGTCCGGTCATTTTAGACAATTGAAATAAAGAAAATTCCGACAGAGCCAAATCTTCGTAGAGACCTTAGGTTTACCACAAGGAATAAAGTGTCAAAAGTCCCCATCAGTCCCATGTGAGCTTAGGGACTTATTCGGGGCCCAAGGTCAAAATTTTAGGTTTTTTGGATTTTTCTCGAAAACGGTAAGTTTTATCAAAAAAGTACCTCAAGGCAAAGTTGTAGATCTTAAAATTCTCTATAAAAATGATCTCTATGATTTTTTCTCTAAGACCCACTATTTCCCAGATATTACGCTTGTAAGAATCATGTTCTACATAGTATGCACACATACGCCACGTATTAGTCCGGTCATTTTAGACAATTGAAATAAAGAAAATTCCGACAGAGCCAAATCTTCGTAGAGACCTTAGGTTTACCACAAGGAATAAAGTGTCAAAAGTCCCCATCAGTCCCATGTGAGCTTAGGGACTTATTCGGGGCCCAAGGTCAAAATTTTAGGTTTTTTGGATTTTTCTCGAAAACGGTAAGTTTTATCGAAAAAGTACCTCAGAGCAAAGTTGTAGATCTTAAAATTCTCTATAAAAATGGTATCTATGTTTTTTCTCTAAGACCCACTATTTCCTAGATATTGCGCTTGTAAGAATCATGTTCTACATAGTATGCACACATATGCCACGTATTAGTCCGGTCATTTTAGACAATTAAAATAAAGAAAATTCCGACAGAGCCAAATCTTCGTAGAGACCTTAGGTTTACCACAAGGAATAAAGTGTCAAAAGTCCCCATCAGTCCCATGTGAGCTTAGGGACTTATTCGGGGCCCAAAGTCAAAATTTTAGGTTTTTTGGATTTTTCTCGAAAACGGTAAGTTTTATCGAAAAAGTACCTCAGAGCAAAGTTGTAGATCTTAAAATTCTCTATAAAAATGATCTCTATGATTTTTTCTCTAAGACCCACTATTTCTCAGATATTACGCTTGTAAGAATCATGTTCTACATAGTATGCACACATACGCCACGTATTAGTCCGGTCATTTTAGACAATTGAAATAAAGAAAATTCCGACAGAGCCAAATCTTCGTAGAGACCTTAGGTTTACCAGTTTACCATAAGGAATAAAGTGTCAAAAGTCCCCATCAGTCCCATGTGAGCTTAGGGACTTATTCGGGGCCCAATGTCAAAATTTTAGGTTTTTTGGATTTTTCTCGAAAACGGTAAGTTTTATCGAAAAAGTACCTCAGAGCAAAGTTGTAGATCTTAAAATTCTCTATAAAAATGGTATCTATGTTTTTTCTCTAAGACCCACTATTTCCTAGATATTGCGCTTGTAAGAATCATGTTCTACATAGTATGCACACATATGCCACGTATTAGTCCGGTCATTTTAGACAATTGAAATAAAGAAAATTCCGACAGAGCCAAATCTTCGTAGAGACCTTAGGTTTACCACAAGGAATAAAGTGTCAAAAGTCCCCATCAGTCCCATGTGAGCTTAGGGACTTATTCGGGGCCCAAAGTCAAAATTTTAGGTTTTTTGGATTTTTCTCGAAAACGGTAAGTTTTATCGAAAAAGTACCTCAGAGCAAAGTTGTAGATCTTAAAATTCTCTATAAAAATGATCTCTATGATTTTTTCTCTAAGACCCACTATTTCCCAGATATTACGCTTGTAAGAATCATGTTCTACATAGTATGCACACATACGCCACGTATTAGTCCGGTCATTTTAGACAATTGAAATAAAGAAAATTCCGACAGAGCCAAATCTTCGTAGAGACCTTAGGTTTACCACAAGGAATAAAGTGTCAAAAGTCCCCATCAGTCCCATGTGAGCTTAGGGACTTATTCGGGGCCCAAGGTCAAAATTTTAGGTTTTTTGGATTTTTCTCGAAAACGGTAAGTTTTATCAAAAAAGTACCTCAAAGCAAAGTTGTAGATCTTAAAATTCTCTATAAAAATGATCTCTATGATTTTTTCTCTAAGACCCACTATTTCCCAGATATTACGCTTGTAAGAATCATGTTCTACATAGTATGCACACATACGCCACGTATTAGTCCGGTCATTTTAGACAATTGAAATAAAGAAAATTCCGACAGAGCCAAATCTTCGTAGAGACCTTAGGTTTACCAGTTTACCACAAGGAATAAAGTGTCAAAAGTCCCCATCAGTCCCATGTGAGCTTAGGGACTTATTCGGGGCCCAAGGTCAAAATTTTAGGTTTTTTGGATTTTTCTCGAAAACGGTAAGTTTTATCGAAAAAGTACCTCAGAGCAAAGTTGTAGATCTTAAAATTCTCTATAAAAATGGTATCTATGTTTTTTCTCTAAGACCCACTATTTCCTAGATATTGCGCTTGTAAGAATCATGTTCTACATAGTATGCACACATATGCCACGTATTAGTCCGGTCATTTTAGACAATTAAAATAAAGAAAATTCCGACAAAGCCAAATCTTCGTAGAGAGCTTAGGTTTAACACAAGGAATAAAGTGTCAAAAGTCCCCATCAGTCCCATGTGAGCTAAGGGACTTATTCGGGGCCCAAGGTCAAAATTTTAGGTTTTTTGGATTTTTCTCGAAAACGGTAAGTTTTATCGAAAAAGTACCTCAGAGCAAAGTTGTAGATCTTAAAATTCTCTATAAAAATGGTATATATGTTTTTTCTCTAAGACCCACTATTTCCTAGATATTGCGCTTGTAAGAATCATGTTCTACATAGTATGCACACATATGCCACGTATTAGTCCGGTCATTTTAGACAATTAAAATAAAGAAAATTCCGACAAAGCCAAATCTTCGTAGAGACCTTAGGTTTACCACAAGGAATAAAGTGTCAAAAGTCCCCATCAGTCCCATGTGAGCTTAGGGACTTATTCGGGGCCCAAAGTCAAAATTTTAGGTTTTTTGGATTTTTCTCGAAAACGGTAAGTTTTATTGAAAAAGTACCTCAAAGCAAAGTTGTAGATCTTAAAATTCTCTATAAAAATGATCTCTATGATTTTTTCTCTAAGACCCACTATTTCCCAGATATTACGCTTGTAAGAATCATGTTCTACATAGTATGCACACATACGCCACGTATTAGTCCGGTCATTTTAGACAATTGAAATAAAGAAAATTCCGACAGAGCCAAATCTTCGTAGAGACCTTAGGTTTACCACAAGGAATAAAGTGTCAAAAGTCCCCATCAGTCCCATGTGAGCTTAGGGACTTATTCGGGGCCCAAGTCAAAATTTTAGGTTTTTTGGATTTTTCTCGAAAACGGTAAGTTTTATCAAAAAAGTACTTCAGAGCAAAGTTGTAGATCTTAAAATTCTCTATAAAAATGATTTCTATGATTTTTCTCTAAGACCCACTATTTCCCAGATATTACGCTTGTAAGAATCATGTTCTACATAGTATGCACACATACGCCACGTATTAGTCCGGTCATTTTAGACAATTGAAATAAAGAAAATTCCGACAGAGCCAAATCTTCGTAGAGACCTTAGGTTTACCAGTTTACCATAAGGAATAAAGTGTCAAAAGTCCCCATCAGTCCCATGTGAGCTTAGGGACTTATTCGGGGCCCAATGTCAAAATTTTAGGTTTTTTGGATTTTTCTCGAAAACGGTAAGTTTTATCGAAAAAGTACCTCAGAGCAAAGTTGTAGATCTTAAAATTCTCTATAAAAATGGTATCTATGTTTTTTCTCTAAGACCCACTATTTCCTAGATATTGCGCTTGTAAGAATCATGTTCTACATAGTATGCACACATATGCCACGTATTAGTCCGGTCATTTTAGACAATTGAAATAAAGAAAATTCCGACAGAGCCAAATCTTCGTAGAGACCTTAGGTTTACCACAAGGAATAAAGTGTCAAAAGTCCCCATCAGTCCCATGTGAGCTTAGGGACTTATTCGGGGCCCAAAGTCAAAATTTTAGGTTTTTTGGATTTTTCTCGAAAACGGTAAGTTTTATCGAAAAAGTACCTCAGAGCAAAGTTGTAGATCTTAAAATTCTCTATAAAAATGATCTCTATGATTTTTTCTCTAAGACCCACTATTTCCCAGATATTACGCTTGTAAGAATCATGTTCTACATAGTATGCACACATACGCCACGTATTAGTCCGGTCATTTTAGACAATTGAAATAAAGAAAATTCCGACAGAGCCAAATCTTCGTAGAGACCTTAGGTTTACCACAAGGAATAAAGTGTCAAAAGTCCCCATCAGTCCCATGTGAGCTTAGGGACTTATTCGGGGCCCAAGGTCAAAATTTTAGGTTTTTTGGATTTTTCTCGAAAACGGTAAGTTTTATCAAAAAAGTACCTCAAAGCAAAGTTGTAGATCTTAAAATTCTCTATAAAAATGATCTCTATGATTTTTTCTCTAAGACCCACTATTTCCCAGATATTACGCTTGTAAGAATCATGTTCTACATAGTATGCACACATACGCCACGTATTAGTCCGGTCATTTTAGACAATTGAAATAAAGAAAATTCCGACAGAGCCAAATCTTCGTAGAGACCTTAGGTTTACCAGTTTACCACAAGGAATAAAGTGTCAAAAGTCCCCATCAGTCCCATGTGAGCTTAGGGACTTATTCGGGGCCCAAGGTCAAAATTTTAGGTTTTTTGGATTTTTCTCGAAAACGGTAAGTTTTATCGAAAAAGTACCTCAGAGCAAAGTTGTAGATCTTAAAATTCTCTATAAAAATGGTATCTATGTTTTTTCTCTAAGACCCACTATTTCCTAGATATTGCGCTTGTAAGAATCATGTTCTACATAGTATGCACACATATGCCACGTATTAGTCCGGTCATTTTAGACAATTAAAATAAAGAAAATTCCGACAAAGCCAAATCTTCGTAGAGACCTTAGGTTTACCACAAGGAATAAAGTGTCAAAAGTCCCCATCAGTCCCATGTGAGCTTAGGGACTTATTCGGGGCCCAAAGTCAAAATTTTAGGTTTTTTGGATTTTTCTCGAAAACGGTAAGTTTTATTGAAAAAGTACCTCAAAGCAAAGTTGTAGATCTTAAAATTCTCTATAAAAATGATCTCTATGATTTTTTCTCTAAGACCCACTATTTCCCAGATATTACGCTTGTAAGAATCATGTTCTACATAGTATGCACACATACGCCACGTATTAGTCCGGTCATTTTAGACAATTGAAATAAAGAAAATTCCGACAGAGCCAAATCTTCGTAGAGACCTTAGGTTTACCACAAGGAATAAAGTGTCAAAAGTCCCCATCAGTCCCATGTAAGCTTAGGGACTTATTCGGGGCCCAAGTCAAAATTTTAGGTTTTTTGGATTTTTCTCGAAAACGGTAAGTTTTATCAAAAAAGTACTTCAGAGCAAAGTTGTAGATCTTAAAATTCTCTATAAAAATGATTTCTATGATTTTTCTTTAAGACCCACTATTTCCCAGATATTACGCTTGTAAGAATCATGTTCTACATAGTATGCACACATACGCCACGTATTAGTCCGGTCATTTTAGACAATTGAAATAAAGAAAATTCCGACAGAGCCAAATCTTCGTAGAGACCTTAGGTTTACCACAAGGAATAAAGTGTCAAAAGTCCCCATCAGTCCCATGTGAGCTTAGGGACTTATTCGGGGCCCAAGGTCAAAATTTTAGGTTTTTTGGATTTTTCTCGAAAACGGTAAGTTTTATCAAAAAAGTACCTCAGAGCAAAGTTGTAGATCTTAAAATTCTCTATAAAAATGATTTCTATGATTTTTTCTCTAAGACCCACTATTTCCCAGATATTACGCTTGTAAGAATCATGTTCTACATAGTATGCACACATACGCCACGTATTAGTCCGGTCATTTTAGACAATTGAAATAAAGAAAATTCCGACAGAGCCAAATCTTCGTAGAGACCTTAGGTTTACCAGTTTACCATAAGGAATAAAGTGTCAAAAGTCCCCATCAGTCCCATGTGAGCTTAGGGACTTATTCGGGGCCCAAGGTCAAAATTTTAGGTTTTTTGGATTTTTCTCGAAAACGGTAAGTTTTATCGAAAAAGTACCTCAGAGCAAAGTTGTAGATCTTAAAATTCTCTATAAAAATGGTATCTATGTTTTTTCTCTAAGACCCACTATTTCCTAGATATTGCGCTTGTAAGAATCATGTTCTACATAGTATGCACACATATGCCACGTATTAGTCCGGTCATTTTAGACAATTAAAATAAAGAAAATTCCGACAGAGCCAAATCTTCGTAGAGACCTTAGGTTTACCACAAGGAATAAAGTGTCAAAAGTCCCCATCAGTCCCATGTGAGCTTAGGGACTTATTCGGGGCCCAAAGTCAAAATTTTAGGTTTTTTGGATTTTTCTCGAAAACGGTAAGTTTTATCGAAAAAGTACCTCAGAGCAAAGTTGTAGATCTTAAAATTCTCTATAAAAATGATGTCTATGATTTTTTCTCTAAGACCCACTATTTCCCAGATATTACGCTTGTAAGAATCATGTTCTACATAGTATGCACACATACGCCACGTATTAGTCCGGTTATTTTAGACAATTGAAATAAAGAAAATTCCGACAGAGCCAAATCTTCGTAGAGACCTTAGGTTTACCAGTTTACCACAAGGAATAAAGTGTCAAAAGTCCCCATCAGTCCCATGTGAGCTTAGGGACTTATTCGGGGCCCAAGGTCAAAATTTTAGGTTTTTTGGATTTTTCTCGAAAACGGTAAGTTTTATCGAAAAAGTACCTCAGAGCAAAGTTGTAGATCTTAAAATTCTCTATAAAAATGGTATCTATGTTTTTTCTCTAAGACCCACTATTTCCTAGATATTGCGCTTGTAAGAATCATGTTCTACATAGTATGCACACATATGCCACGTATTAGTCCGGTCATTTTAGACAATTGAAATAAAGAAAATTCCGACAGAGCCAAATCTTCGTAGAGACCTTAGGTTTACCACAAGGAATAAAGTGTCAAAAGTCCCCATCAGTCCCATGTGAGCTTAGGGACTTATTCGGGGCCCAAAGTCAAAATTTTAGGTTTTTTGGATTTTTCTCGAAAACGGTAAGTTTTATCGAAAAAGTACCTCAGAGCAAAGTTGTAGATCTTAAAATTCTCTATAAAAATGATTTTTATGATTTTTTCTCTAAGACCCACTATTTCCCAGATATTACGCTTGTAAGAATCATGTTCTACATAGTATGCACACATACGCCACGTATTAGTCCGGTCATTTTAGACAATTGAAATAAAGAAAATTCCGACAGAGCCAAATCTTCGTAGAGACCTTAGGTTTACCACAAGGAATAAAGTGTCAAAAGTCCCCATCAGTCCCATGTGAGCTTAGGGACTTATTCGGGGCCCAAGGTCAAAATTTTAGGTTTTTTGGATTTTTCTCGAAAACGGTAAGTTTTATCAAAAAAGTACCTCAGAGCAAAGTTGTAGATCTTAAAATTCTCTATAAAAATGATCTCTATGATTTTTTCTCTAAGACCCACTATTTCCCAGATATTACGCTTGTAAGAATCATGTTCTACATAGTATGCACACATACGCCACGTATTAGTCCGGTCATTTTAGACAATTGAAATAAAGAAAATTCCGACAGAGCCAAATCTTCGTAGAGACCTTAGGTTTACCACAAGGAATAAAGTGTCAAAAGTCCCCATCAGTCCCATGTGAGCTTAGGGACTTATTCGGGGCCCAAGGTCAAAATTTTAGGTTTTTTGGATTTTTCTCGAAAACGGTAAGTTTTATCGAAAAAGTACCTCAGAGCAAAGTTGTAGATCTTAAAATTCTCTATAAAAATGGTATCTATGTTTTTTCTCTAAGACCCACTATTTCCTAGATATTGCGCTTGTAAGAATCATGTTCTACATAGTATGCACACATATGCCACGTATTAGTCCGGTCATTTTAGACAATTAAAATAAAGAAAATTCCGACAAAGCCAAATCTTCGTAGAGACCTTAGGTTTACCACAAGGAATAAAGTGTCAAAAGTCCCCATCAGTCCCATGTGAGCTTAGGGACTTATTCGGGGCCCAAAGTCAAAATTTTAGGTTTTTTGGATTTTTCTCGAAAACGGTAAGTTTTATTGAAAAAGTACCTCAAAGCAAAGTTGTAGATCTTAAAATTCTCTATAAAAATGATCTCTATGATTTTTTCTCTAAGACCCACTATTTCCCAGATATTACGCTTGTAAGAATCATGTTCTACATAGTATGCACACATACGCCACGTATTAGTCCGGTCATTTTAGACAATTGAAATAAAGAAAATTCCGACAGAGCCAAATCTTCGTAGAGACCTTAGGTTTACCACAAGGAATAAAGTGTCAAAAGTCCCCATCAGTCCCATGTAAGCTTAGGGACTTATTCGGGGCCCAAGTCAAAATTTTAGGTTTTTTGGATTTTTCTCGAAAACGGTAAGTTTTATCAAAAAAGTACTTCAGAGCAAAGTTGTAGATCTTAAAATTCTCTATAAAAATGATTTCTATGATTTTTCTTTAAGACCCACTATTTCCCAGATATTACGCTTGTAAGAATCATGTTCTACATAGTATGCACACATACGCCACGTATTAGTCCGGTCATTTTAGACAATTGAAATAAAGAAAATTCCGACAGAGCCAAATCTTCGTAGAGACCTTAGGTTTACCACAAGGAATAAAGTGTCAAAAGTCCCCATCAGTCCCATGTGAGCTTAGGGACTTATTCGGGGCCCAAGGTCAAAATTTTAGGTTTTTTGGATTTTTCTCGAAAACGGTAAGTTTTATCAAAAAAGTACCTCAGAGCAAAGTTGTAGATCTTAAAATTCTCTATAAAAATGATTTCTATGATTTTTTCTCTAAGACCCACTATTTCCCAGATATTACGCTTGTAAGAATCATGTTCTACATAGTATGCACACATACGCCACGTATTAGTCCGGTCATTTTAGACAATTGAAATAAAGAAAATTCCGACAGAGCCAAATCTTCGTAGAGACCTTAGGTTTACCAGTTTACCATAAGGAATAAAGTGTCAAAAGTCCCCATCAGTCCCATGTGAGCTTAGGGACTTATTCGGGGCCCAAGGTCAAAATTTTAGGTTTTTTGGATTTTTCTCGAAAACGGTAAGTTTTATCGAAAAAGTACCTCAGAGCAAAGTTGTAGATCTTAAAATTCTCTATAAAAATGGTATCTATGTTTTTTCTCTAAGACCCACTATTTCCTAGATATTGCGCTTGTAAGAATCATGTTCTACATAGTATGCACACATATGCCACGTATTAGTCCGGTCATTTTAGACAATTAAAATAAAGAAAATTCCGACAGAGCCAAATCTTCGTAGAGACCTTAGGTTTACCACAAGGAATAAAGTGTCAAAAGTCCCCATCAGTCCCATGTGAGCTTAGGGACTTATTCGGGGCCCAAAGTCAAAATTTTAGGTTTTTTGGATTTTTCTCGAAAACGGTAAGTTTTATCGAAAAAGTACCTCAGAGCAAAGTTGTAGATCTTAAAATTCTCTATAAAAATGACGTCTATGATTTTTTCTCTAAGACCCACTATTTCCCAGATATTACGCTTGTAAGAATCATGTTCTACATAGTATGCACACATACGCCACGTATTAGTCCGGTTATTTTAGACAATTGAAATAAAGAAAATTCCGACAGAGCCAAATCTTCGTAGAGACCTTAGGTTTACCAGTTTACCACAAGGAATAAAGTGTCAAAAGTCCCCATCAGTCCCATGTGAGCTTAGGGACTTATTCGGGGCCCAAGGTCAAAATTTTAGGTTTTTTGGATTTTTCTCGAAAACGGTAAGTTTTATCGAAAAAGTACCTCAGAGCAAAGTTGTAGATCTTAAAATTCTCTATAAAAATGGTATCTATGTTTTTTCTCTAAGACCCACTATTTCCTAGATATTGCGCTTGTAAGAATCATGTTCTACATAGTATGCACACATATGCCACGTATTAGTCCGGTCATTTTAGACAATTGAAATAAAGAAAATTCCGACAGAGCCAAATCTTCGTAGAGACCTTAGGTTTACCACAAGGAATAAAGTGTCAAAAGTCCCCATCAGTCCCATGTGAGCTTAGGGACTTATTCGGGGCCCAAAGTCAAAATTTTAGGTTTTTTGGATTTTTCTCGAAAACGGTAAGTTTTATCGAAAAAGTACCTCAGAGCAAAGTTGTAGATCTTAAAATTCTCTATAAAAATGATTTTTATGATTTTTTCTCTAAGACCCACTATTTCCCAGATATTACGCTTGTAAGAATCATGTTCTACATAGTATGCACACATACGCCACGTATTAGTCCGGTCATTTTAGACAATTGAAATAAAGAAAATTCCGACAGAGCCAAATCTTCGTAGAGACCTTAGGTTTACCACAAGGAATAAAGTGTCAAAAGTCCCCATCAGTCCCATGTGAGCTTAGGGACTTATTCGGGGCCCAAGGTCAAAATTTTAGGTTTTTTGGATTTTTCTCGAAAACGGTAAGTTTTATCAAAAAAGTACCTCAGAGCAAAGTTGTAGATCTTAAAATTCTCTATAAAAATGATCTCTATGATTTTTTCTCTAAGACCCACTATTTCCCAGATATTACGCTTGTAAGAATCATGTTCTACATAGTATGCACACATACGCCACGTATTAGTCCGGTCATTTTAGACAATTGAAATAAAGAAAATTCCGACAGAGCCAAATCTTCGTAGAGACCTTAGGTTTACCACAAGGAATAAAGTGTCAAAAGTCCCCATCAGTCCCATGTGAGCTTAGGGACTTATTCGGGGCCCAAGGTCAAAATTTTAGGTTTTTTGGATTTTTCTCGAAAACGGTAAGTTTTATCGAAAAAGTACCTCAGAGCAAAGTTGTAGATCTTAAAATTCTCTATAAAAATGGTATCTATGTTTTTTCTCTAAGACCCACTATTTCCTAGATATTGCGCTTGTAAGAATCATGTTCTACATAGTATGCACACATATGCCACGTATTAGTCCGGTCATTTTAGACAATTAAAATAAAGAAAATTCCGACAGAGCCAAATCTTCGTAGAGACCTTAGGTTTACCACAAGGAATAAAGTGTCAAAAGTCCCCATCAGTCCCATGTGAGCTTAGGGACTTATTCGGGGCCCAAAGTCAAAATTTTAGGTTTTTTGGATTTTTCTCGAAAACGGTAAGTTTTATCGAAAAAGTACCTCAGAGCAAAGTTGTAGATCTTAAAATTCTCTATAAAAATGATCTCTATGATTTTTTCTCTAAGACCCACTATTTCCCAGATATTACGCTTGTAAGAATCATGTTCTACATAGTATGCACACATACGCCACGTATTAGTCCGGTCATTTTAGACAATTGAAATAAAGAAAATTCCGACAGAGCCAAATCTTCGTAGAGACCTTAGGTTTACCACAAGGAATAAAGTGTCAAAAGTCCCCATCAGTCCCATGTGAGCTTAGGGACTTATTCGGGGCCCAAGGTCAAAATTTTAGGTTTTTTGGATTTTTCTCGAAAACGGTAAGTTTTATCGAAAAAGTACCTCAGAGCAAAGTTGTAGATCTTAAAATTCTCTATAAAAATGGTATCTATGTTTTTTCTCTAAGACCCACTATTTCCTAGATATTGCGCTTGTAAGAATCATGTTCTACATAGTATGCACACATACGCCACGTATTAGTCCGGTCATTTTAGACAATTGAAATAAAGAAAATTCCGACAGAGCCAAATCTTCGTAGAGACCTTAGGTTTACCACAAGGAATAAAGTGTCAAAAGTCCCCATCAGTCCCATGTGAGCTTAGGGACTTATTCGGGGCCCAAGGTCAAAATTTTAGGTTTTTTGGATTTTTCTCGAAAACGGTAAGTTTTATCGAAAAAGTACCTCAGAGCAAAGTTGTAGATCTTAAAATTCTCTATAAAAATGGTATCTATGTTTTTTCTCTAAGACCCACTATTTCCTAGATATTGCGCTTGTAAGAATCATGTTCTACATAGTATGCACACATATGCCACGTATTAGTCCGGTCATTTTAGACAATTGAAATAAAGAAAATTCCGACAGAGCCAAATCTTCGTAGAGACCTTAGGTTTACCACAAGGAATAAAGTGTCAAAAGTCCCCATCAGTCCCATGTGAGCTTAGGGACTTATTCGGGGCCCAAAGTCAAAATTTTAGGTTTTTTGGATTTTTCTCGAAAACGGTAAGTTTTATCGAAAAAGTACCTCAGAGCAAAGTTGTAGATCTTAAAATTCTCTATAAAAATGATCTCTATGATTTTTTCTCTAAGACCCACTATTTCCTAGATATTGCGCTTGTAAGAATCATGTTCTACATAGTATGCACACATATGCCACGTATTAGTCCGGTCATTTTAGACAATTGAAATAAAGAAAATTCCGACAGAGCCAAATCTTCGTAGAGACCTTAGGTTTACCACAAGGAATAAAGTGTCAAAAGTCCCCATCAGTCCCATGTGAGCTTAGGGACTTATTCGGGGCCCAAAGTCAAAATTTTAGGTTTTTTGGATTTTTCTCGAAAACGGTAAGTTTTATCGAAAAAGTACCTCAGAGCAAAGTTGTAGATCTTAAAATTCTCTATAAAAATGATTTTTATGATTTTTTCTCTAAGACCCACTATTTCCCAGATATTACGCTTGTAAGAATCATGTTCTACATAGTATGCACACATACGCCACGTATTAGTCCGGTCATTTTAGACAATTGAAATAAAGAAAATTCCGACAGAGCCAAATCTTCGTAGAGACCTTAGGTTTACCACAAGGAATAAAGTGTCAAAAGTCCCCATCAGTCCCATGTGAGCTTAGGGACTTATTCGGGGCCCAAGGTCAAAATTTTAGGTTTTTTGGATTTTTCTCGAAAACGGTAAGTTTTATCAAAAAAGTACCTCAAAGCAAAGTTGTAGATCTTAAAATTCTCTATAAAAATGATCTCTATGATTTTTTCTCTAAGACCCACTATTTCCCAGATATTACGCTTGTAAGAATCATGTTCTACATAGTATGCACACATACGCCACGTATTAGTCCGGTCATTTTAGACAATTGAAATAAAGAAAATTCCGACAGAGCCAAATCTTCGTAGAGACCTTAGGTTTACCACAAGGAATAAAGTGTCAAAAGTCCCCATCAGTCCCATGTGAGCTTAGGGACTTATTCGGGGCCCAAGGTCAAAATTTTAGGTTTTTTGGATTTTTCTCGAAAACGGTAAGTTTTATCGAAAAAGTACCTCAGAGCAAAGTTGTAGATCTTAAAATTCTCTATAAAAATGGTATCTATGTTTTTTCTCTAAGACCCACTATTTCCTAGATATTGCGCTTGTAAGAATCATGTTCTACATAGTATGCACACATATGCCACGTATTAGTCCGGTCATTTTAGACAATTAAAATAAAGAAAATTCCGACAGAGCCAAATCTTCGTAGAGACCTTAGGTTTACCACAAGGAATAAAGTGTCAAAAGTCCCCATCAGTCCCATGTGAGCTTAGGGACTTATTCGGGGCCCAAAGTCAAAATTTTAGGTTTTTTGGATTTTTCTCGAAAACGGTAAGTTTTATCGAAAAAGTACCTCAGAGCAAAGTTGTAGATCTTAAAATTCTCTATAAAAATGATCTCTATGATTTTTTCTCTAAGACCCACTATTTCTCAGATATTACGCTTGTAAGAATCATGTTCTACATAGTATGCACACATACGCCACGTATTAGTCCGGTCATTTTAGACAATTGAAATAAAGAAAATTCCGACAGAGCCAAATCTTCGTAGAGACCTTAGGTTTACCACAAGGAATAAAGTGTCAAAAGTCCCCATCAGTCCCATGTGAGCTTAGGGACTTATTCGGGGCCCAAGGTCAAAATTTTAGGTTTTTTGGATTTTTCTCGAAAACGGTAAGTTTTATCGAAAAAGTACCTCAGAGCAAAGTTGTAGATCTTAAAATTCTCTATAAAAATGGTATCTATGTTTTTTCTCTAAGACCCACTATTTCCTAGATATTGCGCTTGTAAGAATCATGTTCTACATAGTATGCACACATATGCCACGTATTAGTCCGGTCATTTTAGACAATTGAAATAAAGAAAATTCCGACAGAGCCAAATCTTCGTAGAGACCTTAGGTTTACCACAAGGAATAAAGTGTCAAAAGTCCCCATCAGTCCCATGTGAGCTTAGGGACTTATTCGGGGCCCAAAGTCAAAATTTTAGGTTTTTTGGATTTTTCTCGAAAACGGTAAGTTTTATCGAAAAAGTACCTCAGAGCAAAGTTGTAGATCTTAAAATTCTCTATAAAAATGATCTCTATGATTTTTTCTCTAAGACCCACTATTTCCTAGATATTGCGCTTGTAAGAATCATGTTCTACATAGTATGCACACATATGCCACGTATTAGTCCGGTCATTTTAGACAATTGAAATAAAGAAAATTCCGACAGAGCCAAATCTTCGTAGAGACCTTAGGTTTACCACAAGGAATAAAGTGTCAAAAGTCCCCATCAGTCCCATGTGAGCTTAGGGACTTATTCGGGGCCCAAAGTCAAAATTTTAGGTTTTTTGGATTTTTCTCGAAAACGGTAAGTTTTATCGAAAAAGTACCTCAGAGCAAAGTTGTAGATCTTAAAATTCTCTATAAAAATGATTTTTATGATTTTTTCTCTAAGACCCACTATTTCCCAGATATTACGCTTGTAAGAATCATGTTCTACATAGTATGCACACATACGCCACGTATTAGTCCGGTCATTTTAGACAATTGAAATAAAGAAAATTCCGACAGAGCCAAATCTTCGTAGAGACCTTAGGTTTACCACAAGGAATAAAGTGTCAAAAGTCCCCATCAGTCCCATGTGAGCTTAGGGACTTATTCGGGGCCCAAGGTCAAAATTTTAGGTTTTTTGGATTTTTCTCGAAAACGGTAAGTTTTATCAAAAAAGTACCTCAAAGCAAAGTTGTAGATCTTAAAATTCTCTATAAAAATGATCTCTATGATTTTTTCTCTAAGACCCACTATTTCCCAGATATTACGCTTGTAAGAATCATGTTCTACATAGTATGCACACATACGCCACGTATTAGTCCGGTCATTTTAGACAATTGAAATAAAGAAAATTCCGACAGAGCCAAATCTTCGTAGAGACCTTAGGTTTACCACAAGGAATAAAGTGTCAAAAGTCCCCATCAGTCCCATGTGAGCTTAGGGACTTATTCGGGGCCCAAGGTCAAAATTTTAGGTTTTTTGGATTTTTCTCGAAAACGGTAAGTTTTATCGAAAAAGTACCTCAGAGCAAAGTTGTAGATCTTAAAATTCTCTATAAAAATGGTATCTATGTTTTTTCTCTAAGACCCACTATTTCCTAGATATTGCGCTTGTAAGAATCATGTTCTACATAGTATGCACACATATGCCACGTATTAGTCCGGTCATTTTAGACAATTAAAATAAAGAAAATTCCGACAGAGCCAAATCTTCGTAGAGACCTTAGGTTTACCACAAGGAATAAAGTGTCAAAAGTCCCCATCAGTCCCATGTGAGCTTAGGGACTTATTCGGGGCCCAAAGTCAAAATTTTAGGTTTTTTGGATTTTTCTCGAAAACGGTAAGTTTTATCGAAAAAGTACCTCAGAGCAAAGTTGTAGATCTTAAAATTCTCTATAAAAATGATCTCTATGATTTTTTCTCTAAGACCCACTATTTCTCAGATATTACGCTTGTAAGAATCATGTTCTACATAGTATGCACACATACGCCACGTATTAGTCCGGTCATTTTAGACAATTGAAATAAAGAAAATTCCGACAGAGCCAAATCTTCGTAGAGACCTTAGGTTTACCACAAGGAATAAAGTGTCAAAAGTCCCCATCAGTCCCATGTGAGCTTAGGGACTTATTCGGGGCCCAAGGTCAAAATTTTAGGTTTTTTGGATTTTTCTCGAAAACGGTAAGTTTTATCGAAAAAGTACCTCAGAGCAAAGTTGTAGATCTTAAAATTCTCTATAAAAATGGTATCTATGTTTTTTCTCTAAGACCCACTATTTCCTAGATATTGCGCTTGTAAGAATCATGTTCTACATAGTATGCACACATATGCCACGTATTAGTCCAGTCATTTTAGACAATTAAAATAAAGAAAATTCCGACAGAGCCAAATCTTCGTAGAGACCTTAGGTTTACCACAAGGAATAAAGTGTCAAAAGTCCCCATCAGTCCCATGTGAGCTTAGGGACTTATTCGGGGCCCAAAGTCAAAATTTTAGGTTTTTTGGATTTTTCTCGAAAACGGTAAGTTTTATCGAAAAAGTACCTCAGAGCAAAGTTGTAGATCTTAAAATTCTCTATAAAAATGATCTCAATGATTTTTTTACTAAGACCCACTATTTCCCAGATATTACGCTTGTAAGAATCATGTTCTACATAGTATGCACACATACGCCACGTATTAGTCCGGTCATTTTAGACAATTGAAATAAAGAAAATTCCGACAGAGCCAAATCTTCGTAGAGACCTTAGGTTTACCACAAGGAATAAAGTGTCAAAAGTCCCCATCAGTCCCATGTGAGCTTAGGGACTTATTCGGGGCCCAAAGTCAAAATTTTAGGTTTTTTGGATTTTTCTCGAAAACGGTAAGTTTTATCGAAAAAGTACCTCAGAGCAAAGTTGTAGATCTTAAAATTCTCTATAAAAATGATCTCTATGATTTTTTCTCTAAGACCCACTATTTCCCAGATATTACGCTTGTAAGAATCATGTTCTACATAGTATGCACACATACGCCACGTATTAGTCCGGTTATTTTAGACAATTGAAATAAAGAAAATTCCGACAGAGCCAAATCTTCGTAGAGACCTTAGGTTTACCAGTTTACCACAAGGAATAAAGTGTCAAAAGTCCCCATCAGTCCCATGTGAGCTTAGGGACTTATTCGGGGCCCAAGGTCAAAATTTTAGGTTTTTTGGATTTTTCTCGAAAACGGTAAGTTTTATCGAAAAAGTACCTCAGAGCAAAGTTGTAGATCTTAAAATTCTCTATAAAAATGGTATCTATGTTTTTTCTCTAAGACCCACTATTTCCTAGATATTGCGCTTGTAAGAATCATGTTCTACATAGTATGCACACATATGCCACGTATTAGTCCGGTCATTTTAGACAATTGAAATAAAGAAAATTCCGACAGAGCCAAATCTTCGTAGAGACCTTAGGTTTACCACAAGGAATAAAGTGTCAAAAGTCCCCATCAGTCCCATGTGAGCTTAGGGACTTATTCGGGGCCCAAAGTCAAAATTTTAGGTTTTTTGGATTTTTCTCGAAAACGGTAAGTTTTATCGAAAAAGTACCTCAGAGCAAAGTTGTAGATCTTAAAATTCTCTATAAAAATGATTTTTATGATTTTTTCTCTAAGACCCACTATTTCCCAGATATTACGCTTGTAAGAATCATGTTCTACATAGTATGCACACATACGCCACGTATTAGTCCGGTCATTTTAGACAATTGAAATAAAGAAAATTCCGACAGTGCCAAATCTTCGTAGAGACCTTAGGTTTACCACAAGGAATAAAGTGTCAAAAGTCCCCATCAGTCCCATGTGAGCTTAGGGACTTATTCGGGGCCCAAGGTCAAAATTTTAGGTTTTTTGGATTTTTCTCGAAAACGGTAAGTTTTATCAAAAAAGTACCTCAGAGCAAAGTTGTAGATCTTAAAATTCTCTATAAAAATGATCTCTATGATTTTTTCTCTAAGACCCACTATTTCCCAGATATTACGCTTGTAAGAATCATGTTCTACATAGTATGCACACATACGCCACGTATTAGTCCGGTCATTTTAGACAATTGAAATAAAGAAAATTCCGACAGAGCCAAATCTTCGTAGAGACCTTAGGTTTACCACAAGGAATAAAGTGTCAAAAGTCCCCATCAGTCCCATGTGAGCTTAGGGACTTATTCGGGGCCCAAGGTCAAAATTTTAGGTTTTTTGGATTTTTCTCGAAAACGGTAAGTTTTATCGAAAAAGTACCTCAGAGCAAAGTTGTAGATCTTAAAATTCTCTATAAAAATGGTATCTATGTTTTTTCTCTAAGACCCACTATTTCCTAGATATTGCGCTTGTAAGAATCATGTTCTACATAGTATGCACACATATGCCACGTATTAGTCCGGTCATTTTAGACAATTAAAATAAAGAAAATTCCGACAGAGCCAAATCTTCGTAGAGACCTTAGGTTTACCACAAGGAATAAAGTGTCAAAAGTCCCCATCAGTCCCATGTGAGCTTAGGGACTTATTCGGGGCCCAAAGTCAAAATTTTAGGTTTTTTGGATTTTTCTCGAAAACGGTAAGTTTTATCGAAAAAGTACCTCAGAGCAAAGTTGTAGATCTTAAAATTCTCTATAAAAATGATCTCTATGATTTTTTCTCTAAGACCCACTATTTCCCAGATATTACGCTTGTAAGAATCATGTTCTACATAGTATGCACACATACGCCACGTATTAGTCCGGTCATTTTAGACAATTGAAATAAAGAAAATTCCGACAGAGCCAAATCTTCGTAGAGACCTTAGGTTTACCACAAGGAATAAAGTGTCAAAAGTCCCCATCAGTCCCATGTGAGCTTAGGGACTTATTCGGGGCCCAAGGTCAAAATTTTAGGTTTTTTGGATTTTTCTCGAAAACGGTAAGTTTTATCGAAAAAGTACCTCAGAGCAAAGTTGTAGATCTTAAAATTCTCTATAAAAATGGTATCTATGTTTTTTCTCTAAGACCCACTATTTCCTAGATATTGCGCTTGTAAGAATCATGTTCTACATAGTATGCACACATATGCCACGTATTAGTCCGGTCATTTTAGACAATTGAAATAAAGAAAATTCCGACAGAGCCAAATCTTCGTAGAGACCTTAGGTTTACCACAAGGAATAAAGTGTCAAAAGTCCCCATCAGTCCCATGTGAGCTTAGGGACTTATTCGGGGCCCAAAGTCAAAATTTTAGGTTTTTTGGATTTTTCTCGAAAACGGTAAGTTTTATCGAAAAAGTACCTCAGAGCAAAGTTGTAGATCTTAAAATTCTCTATAAAAATGATCTCTATGATTTTTTCTCTAAGACCCACTATTTCCTAGATATTGCGCTTGTAAGAATCATGTTCTACATAGTATGCACACATATGCCACGTATTAGTCCGGTCATTTTAGACAATTGAAATAAAGAAAATTCCGACAGAGCCAAATCTTCGTAGAGACCTTAGGTTTACCACAAGGAATAAAGTGTCAAAAGTCCCCATCAGTCCCATGTGAGCTTAGGGACTTATTCGGGGCCCAAAGTCAAAATTTTAGGTTTTTTGGATTTTTCTCGAAAACGGTAAGTTTTATCGAAAAAGTACCTCAGAGCAAAGTTGTAGATCTTAAAATTCTCTATAAAAATGATTTTTATGATTTTTTCTCTAAGACCCACTATTTCCCAGATATTACGCTTGTAAGAATCATGTTCTACATAGTATGCACACATACGCCACGTATTAGTCCGGTCATTTTAGACAATTGAAATAAAGAAAATTCCGACAGAGCCAAATCTTCGTAGAGACCTTAGGTTTACCACAAGGAATAAAGTGTCAAAAGTCCCCATCAGTCCCATGTGAGCTTAGGGACTTATTCGGGGCCCAAGGTCAAAATTTTAGGTTTTTTGGATTTTTCTCGAAAACGGTAAGTTTTATCAAAAAAGTACCTCAGAGCAAAGTTGTAGATCTTAAAATTCTCTATAAAAATGATCTCTATGATTTTTTCTCTAAGACCCACTATTTCCCAGATATTACGCTTGTAAGAATCATGTTCTACATAGTATGCACACATACGCCACGTATTAGTCCGGTCATTTTAGACAATTGAAATAAAGAAAATTCCGACAGAGCCAAATCTTCGTAGAGACCTTAGGTTTACCACAAGGAATAAAGTGTCAAAAGTCCCCATCAGTCCCATGTGAGCTTAGGGACTTATTCGGGGCCCAAGGTCAAAATTTTAGGTTTTTTGGATTTTTCTCGAAAACGGTAAGTTTTATCGAAAAAGTACCTCAGAGCAAAGTTGTAGATCTTAAAATTCTCTATAAAAATGGTATCTATGTTTTTTCTCTAAGACCCACTATTTCCTAGATATTGCGCTTGTAAGAATCATGTTCTACATAGTATGCACACATATGCCACGTATTAGTCCGGTCATTTTAGACAATTAAAATAAAGAAAATTCCGACAGAGCCAAATCTTCGTAGAGACCTTAGGTTTACCACAAGGAATAAAGTGTCAAAAGTCCCCATCAGTCCCATGTGAGCTTAGGGACTTATTCGGGGCCCAAAGTCAAAATTTTAGGTTTTTTGGATTTTTCTCGAAAACGGTAAGTTTTATCGAAAAAGTACCTCAGAGCAAAGTTGTAGATCTTAAAATTCTCTATAAAAATGATCTCTATGATTTTTTCTCTAAGACCCACTATTTCCCAGATATTACGCTTGTAAGAATCATGTTCTACATAGTATGCACACATACGCCACGTATTAGTCCGGTCATTTTAGACAATTGAAATAAAGAAAATTCCGACAGAGCCAAATCTTCGTAGAGACCTTAGGTTTACCACAAGGAATAAAGTGTCAAAAGTCCCCATCAGTCCCATGTGAGCTTAGGGACTTATTCGGGGCCCAAGGTCAAAATTTTAGGTTTTTTGGATTTTTCTCGAAAACGGTAAGTTTTATCGAAAAAGTACCTCAGAGCAAAGTTGTAGATCTTAAAATTCTCTATAAAAATGGTATCTATGTTTTTTCTCTAAGACCCACTATTTCCTAGATATTGCGCTTGTAAGAATCATGTTCTACATAGTATGCACACATATGCCACGTATTAGTCCGGTCATTTTAGACAATTGAAATAAAGAAAATTCCGACAGAGCCAAATCTTCGTAGAGACCTTAGGTTTACCACAAGGAATAAAGTGTCAAAAGTCCCCATCAGTCCCATGTGAGCTTAGGGACTTATTCGGGGCCCAAAGTCAAAATTTTAGGTTTTTTGGATTTTTCTCGAAAACGGTAAGTTTTATCGAAAAAGTACCTCAGAGCAAAGTTGTAGATCTTAAAATTCTCTATAAAAATGATCTCTATGATTTTTTCTCTAAGACCCACTATTTCCTAGATATTGCGCTTGTAAGAATCATGTTCTACATAGTATGCACACATATGCCACGTATTAGTCCGGTCATTTTAGACAATTGAAATAAAGAAAATTCCGACAGAGCCAAATCTTCGTAGAGACCTTAGGTTTACCACAAGGAATAAAGTGTCAAAAGTCCCCATCAGTCCCATGTGAGCTTAGGGACTTATTCGGGGCCCAAAGTCAAAATTTTAGGTTTTTTGGATTTTTCTCGAAAACGGTAAGTTTTATCGAAAAAGTACCTCAGAGCAAAGTTGTAGATCTTAAAATTCTCTATAAAAATGATTTTTATGATTTTTTCTCTAAGACCCACTATTTCCCAGATATTACGCTTGTAAGAATCATGTTCTACATAGTATGCACACATACGCCACGTATTAGTCCGGTCATTTTAGACAATTGAAATAAAGAAAATTCCGACAGAGCCAAATCTTCGTAGAGACCTTAGGTTTACCACAAGGAATAAAGTGTCAAAAGTCCCCATCAGTCCCATGTGAGCTTAGGGACTTATTCGGGGCCCAAGGTCAAAATTTTAGGTTTTTTGGATTTTTCTCGAAAACGGTAAGTTTTATCAAAAAAGTACCTCAAAGCAAAGTTGTAGATCTTAAAATTCTCTATAAAAATGATCTCTATGATTTTTTCTCTAAGACCCACTATTTCCCAGATATTACGCTTGTAAGAATCATGTTCTACATAGTATGCACACATACGCCACGTATTAGTCCGGTCATTTTAGACAATTGAAATAAAGAAAATTCCGACAGAGCCAAATCTTCGTAGAGACCTTAGGTTTACCACAAGGAATAAAGTGTCAAAAGTCCCCATCAGTCCCATGTGAGCTTAGGGACTTATTCGGGGCCCAAAGTCAAAATTTTAGGTTTTTTGGATTTTTCTCGAAAACGGTAAGTTTTATCGAAAAAGTACCTCAGAGCAAAGTTGTAGATCTTAAAATTCTCTATAAAAATGATCTCTATGATTTTTTCTCTAAGACCCACTATTTCTCAGATATTACGCTTGTAAGAATCATGTTCTACATAGTATGCACACATACGCCACGTATTAGTCCGGTCATTTTAGACAATTGAAATAAAGAAAATTCCGACAGAGCCAAATCTTCGTAGAGACCTTAGGTTTACCACAAGGAATAAAGTGTCAAAAGTCCCCATCAGTCCCATGTGAGCTTAGGGACTTATTCGGGGCCCAAGGTCAAAATTTTAGGTTTTTTGGATTTTTCTCGAAAACGGTAAGTTTTATCGAAAAAGTACCTCAGAGCAAAGTTGTAGATCTTAAAATTCTCTATAAAAATGGTATCTATGTTTTTTCTCTAAGACCCACTATTTCCTAGATATTGCGCTTGTAAGAATCATGTTCTACATAGTATGCACACATATGCCACGTATTAGTCCGGTCATTTTAGACAATTAAAATAAAGAAAATTCCGACAGAGCCAAATCTTCGTAGAGACCTTAGGTTTACCACAAGGAATAAAGTGTCAAAAGTCCCCATCAGTCCCATGTGAGCTTAGGGACTTATTCGGGGCCCAAAGTCAAAATTTTAGGTTTTTTGGATTTTTCTCGAAAACGGTAAGTTTTATCGAAAAAGTACCTCAGAGCAAAGTTGTAGATCTTAAAATTCTCTATAAAAATGATCTCAATGATTTTTTTTCTAAGACCCACTATTTCCCAGATATTACGCTTGTAAGAATCATGTTCTACATAGTATGCACACATACGCCACGTATTAGTCCGGTCATTTTAGACAATTGAAATAAAGAAAATTCCGACAGAGCCAAATCTTCGTAGAGACCTTAGGTTTACCACAAGGAATAAAGTGTCAAAAGTCCCCATCAGTCCCATGTGAGCTTAGGGACTTATTCGGGGCCCAAGGTCAAAATTTTAGGTTTTTTGGATTTTTCTCGAAAACGGTAAGTTTTATCGAAAAAGTACCTCAGAGCAAAGTTGTAGATCTTAAAATTCTCTATAAAAATGGTATCTATGTTTTTTCTCTAAGACCCACTATTTCCTAGATATTGCGCTTGTAAGAATCATGTTCTACATAGTATGCACACATATGCCACGTATTAGTCCGGTCATTTTAGACAATTAAAATAAAGAAAATTCCGACAGAGCCAAATCTTCGTAGAGACCTTAGGTTTACCACAAGGAATAAAGTGTCAAAAGTCCCCATCAGTCCCATGTGAGCTTAGGGACTTATTCGGGGCCCAAAGTCAAAATTTTAGGTTTTTTGGATTTTTCTCGAAAACGGTAAGTTTTATCGAAAAAGTACCTCAGAGCAAAGTTGTAGATCTTAAAATTCTCTATAAAAATGATCTCTATGATTTTTTCTCTAAGACCCACTATTTCCCAGATATTACGCTTGTAAGAATCATGTTCTACATAGTATGCACACATACGCCACGTATTAGTCCGGTTATTTTAGACAATTGAAATAAAGAAAATTCCGACAGAGCCAAATCTTCGTAGAGACCTTAGGTTTACCACAAGGAATAAAGTGTCAAAAGTCCCCATCAGTCCCATGTGAGCTTAGGGACTTATTCGGGGCCCAAGGTCAAAATTTTAGGTTTTTTGGATTTTTCTCGAAAACGGTAAGTTTTATCGAAAAAGTACCTCAGAGCAAAGTTGTAGATCTTAAAATTCTCTATAAAAATGATCTCAATGATTTTTTTTCTAAGACCCACTATTTCCCAGATATTACGCTTGTAAGAATCATGTTCTACATAGTATGCACACATACGCCACGTATTAGTCCGGTCATTTTAGACAATTGAAATAAAGAAAATTCCGACAGAGCCAAATCTTCGTAGAGACCTTAGGTTTACCACAAGGAATAAAGTGTCAAAAGTCCCCATCAGTCCCATGTGAGCTTAGGGACTTATTCGGGGCCCAAGGTCAAAATTTTAGGTTTTTTGGATTTTTCTCGAAAACGGTAAGTTTTATCGAAAAAGTACCTCAGAGCAAAGTTGTAGATCTTAAAATTCTCTATAAAAATGGTATCTATGTTTTTTCTCTAAGACCCACTATTTCCTAGATATTGCGCTTGTAAGAATCATGTTCTACATAGTATGCACACATATGCCACGTATTAGTCCGGTCATTTTAGACAATTAAAATAAAGAAAATTCCGACAGAGCCAAATCTTCGTAGAGACCTTAGGTTTACCACAAGGAATAAAGTGTCAAAAGTCCCCATCAGTCCCATGTGAGCTTAGGGACTTATTCGGGGCCCAAAGTCAAAATTTTAGGTTTTTTGGATTTTTCTCGAAAACGGTAAGTTTTATCGAAAAAGTACCTCAGAGCAAAGTTGTAGATCTTAAAATTCTCTATAAAAATGATCTCTATGATTTTTTCTCTAAGACCCACTATTTCCCAGATATTACGCTTGTAAGAATCATGTTCTACATAGTATGCACACATACGCCACGTATTAGTCCGGTTATTTTAGACAATTGAAATAAAGAAAATTCCGACAGAGCCAAATCTTCGTAGAGACCTTAGGTTTACCAGTTTACCACAAGGAATAAAGTGTCAAAAGTCCCCATCAGTCCCATGTGAGCTTAGGGACTTATTCGGGGCCCAAGGTCAAAATTTTAGGTTTTTTGGATTTTTCTCGAAAACGGTAAGTTTTATCGAAAAAGTACCTCAGAGCAAAGTTGTAGATCTTAAAATTCTCTATAAAAATGGTATCTATGTTTTTTCTCTAAGACCCACTATTTCCTAGATATTGCGCTTGTAAGAATCATGTTCTACATAGTATGCACACATATGCCACGTATTAGTCCGGTCATTTTAGACAATTAAAATAAAGAAAATTCCGACAGAGCCAAATCTTCGTAGAGACCTTAGGTTTACCACAAGGAATAAAGTGTCAAAAGTCCCCATCAGTCCCATGTGAGCTTAGGGACTTATTCGGGGCCCAAAGTCAAAATTTTAGGTTTTTTGGATTTTTCTCGAAAACGGTAAGTTTTATCGAAAAAGTACCTCAGAGCAAAGTTGTAGATCTTAAAATTCTCTATAAAAATGATCTCAATGATTTTTTTTCTAAGACCCACTATTTCCCAGATATTACGCTTGTAAGAATCATGTTCTACATAGTATGCACACATACGCCACGTATTAGTCCGGTCATTTTAGACAATTGAAATAAAGAAAATTCCGACAGAGCCAAATCTTCGTAGAGACCTTAGGTTTACCACAAGGAATAAAGTGTCAAAAGTCCCCATCAGTCCCATGTGAGCTTAGGGACTTATTCGGGGCCCAAGGTCAAAATTTTAGGTTTTTTGGATTTTTCTCGAAAACGGTAAGTTTTATCGAAAAAGTACCTCAGAGCAAAGTTGTAGATCTTAAAATTCTCTATAAAAATGGTATCTATGTTTTTTCTCTAAGACCCACTATTTCCTAGATATTGCGCTTGTAAGAATCATGTTCTACATAGTATGCACACATATGCCACGTATTAGTCCGGTCATTTTAGACAATTAAAATAAAGAAAATTCCGACAGAGCCAAATCTTCGTAGAGACCTTAGGTTTACCACAAGGAATAAAGTGTCAAAAGTCCCCATCAGTCCCATGTGAGCTTAGGGACTTATTCGGGGCCCAAAGTCAAAATTTTAGGTTTTTTGGATTTTTCTCGAAAACGGTAAGTTTTATCGAAAAAGTACCTCAGAGCAAAGTTGTAGATCTTAAAATTCTCTATAAAAATGATCTCAATGATTTTTTCTCTAAGACCCACTATTTCCCAGATATTACGCTTGTAAGAATCATGTTCTACATAGTATGCACACATACGCCACGTATTAGTCCGGTTATTTTAGACAATTGAAATAAAGAAAATTCCGACAGAGCCAAATCTTCGTAGAGACCTTAGGTTTACCACAAGGAATAAAGTGTCAAAAGTCCCCATCAGTCCCATGTGAGCTTAGGGACTTATTCGGGGCCCAAGGTCAAAATTTTAGGTTTTTTGGATTTTTCTCGAAAACGGTAAGTTTTATCGAAAAAGTACCTCAGAGCAAAGTTGTAGATCTTAAAATTCTCTATAAAAATGATCTCAATGATTTTTTTTCTAAGACCCACTATTTCCCAGATATTACGCTTGTAAGAATCATGTTCTACATAGTATGCACACATACGCCACGTATTAGTCCGGTCATTTTAGACAATTGAAATAAAGAAAATTCCGACAGAGCCAAATCTTCGTAGAGACCTTAGGTTTACCACAAGGAATAAAGTGTCAAAAGTCCCCATCAGTCCCATGTGAGCTTAGGGACTTATTCGGGGCCCAAGGTCAAAATTTTAGGTTTTTTGGATTTTTCTCGAAAACGGTAAGTTTTATCGAAAAAGTACCTCAGAGCAAAGTTGTAGATCTTAAAATTCTCTATAAAAATGGTATCTATGTTTTTTCTCTAAGACCCACTATTTCCTAGATATTGCGCTTGTAAGAATCATGTTCTACATAGTATGCACACATATGCCACGTATTAGTCCGGTCATTTTAGACAATTAAAATAAAGAAAATTCCGACAGAGCCAAATCTTCGTAGAGACCTTAGGTTTACCACAAGGAATAAAGTGTCAAAAGTCCCCATCAGTCCCATGTGAGCTTAGGGACTTATTCGGGGCCCAAAGTCAAAATTTTAGGTTTTTTGGATTTTTCTCGAAAACGGTAAGTTTTATCGAAAAAGTACCTCAGAGCAAAGTTGTAGATCTTAAAATTCTCTATAAAAATGATCTCTATGATTTTTTCTCTAAGACCCACTATTTCCCAGATATTACGCTTGTAAGAATCATGTTCTACATAGTATGCACACATACGCCACGTATTAGTCCGGTTATTTTAGACAATTGAAATAAAGAAAATTCCGACAGAGCCAAATCTTCGTAGAGACCTTAGGTTTACCAGTTTACCACAAGGAATAAAGTGTCAAAAGTCCCCATCAGTCCCATGTGAGCTTAGGGACTTATTCGGGGCCCAAGGTCAAAATTTTAGGTTTTTTGGATTTTTCTCGAAAACGGTAAGTTTTATCGAAAAAGTACCTCAGAGCAAAGTTGTAGATCTTAAAATTCTCTATAAAAATGGTATCTATGTTTTTTCTCTAAGACCCACTATTTCCTAGATATTGCGCTTGTAAGAATCATGTTCTACATAGTATGCACACATATGCCACGTATTAGTCCGGTCATTTTAGACAATTGAAATAAAGAAAATTCCGACAGAGCCAAATCTTCGTAGAGACCTTAGGTTTACCACAAGGAATAAAGTGTCAAAAGTCCCCATCAGTCCCATGTGAGCTTAGGGACTTATTCGGGGCCCAAAGTCAAAATTTTAGGTTTTTTGGATTTTTCTCGAAAACGGTAAGTTTTATCGAAAAAGTACCTCAGAGCAAAGTTGTAGATCTTAAAATTCTCTATAAAAATGATCTCTATGATTTTTTCTCTAAGACCCACTATTTCCCAGATATTACGCTTGTAAGAATCATGTTCTACATAGTATGCACACATACGCCACGTATTAGTCCGGTCATTTTAGACAATTGAAATAAAGAAAATTCCGACAGAGCCAAATCTTCGTAGAGACCTTAGGTTTACCACAAGGAATAAAGTGTCAAAAGTCCCCATCAGTCCCATGTGAGCTTAGGGACTTATTCGGGGCCCAAGGTCAAAATTTTAGGTTTTTTGGATTTTTCTCGAAAACGGTAAGTTTTATCAAAAAAGTACCTCAGAGCAAAGTTGTAGATCTTAAAATTCTCTATAAAAATGATCTCTATGATTTTTTCTCTAAGACCCACTATTTCCCAGATATTACGCTTGTAAGAATCATGTTCTACATAGTATGCACACATACGCCACGTATTAGTCCGGTCATTTTAGACAATTGAAATAAAGAAAATTCCGACAGAGCCAAATCTTCGTAGAGACCTTAGGTTTACCAGTTTACCACAAGGAATAAAGTGTCAAAAGTCCCCATCAGTCCCATGTGAGCTTAGGGACTTATTCGGGGCCCAAGGTCAAAATTTTAGGTTTTTTGGATTTTTCTCGAAAACGGTAAGTTTTATCGAAAAAGTACCTCAGAGCAAAGTTGTAGATCTTAAAATTCTCTATAAAAATGATCTCTATGATTTTTTCTCTAAGACCCACTATTTCCCAGATATTACGCTTGTAAGAATCATGTTCTACATAGTATGCACACATACGCCACGTATTAGTCCGGTCATTTTAGACAATTGAAATAAAGAAAATTCCGACAGAGCCAAATCTTCGTAGAGACCTTAGGTTTACCACAAGGAATAAAGTGTCAAAAGTCCCCATCAGTCCCATGTGAGCTTAGGGACTTATTCGGGGCCCAAGGTCAAAATTTTAGGTTTTTTGGATTTTTCTCGAAAACGGTAAGTTTTATCGAAAAAGTACCTCAGAGCAAAGTTGTAGATCTTAAAATTCTCTATAAAAATGGTATCTATGTTTTTTCTCTAAGACCCACTATTTCCTAGATATTGCGCTTGTAAGAATCATGTTCTACATAGTATGCACACATATGCCACGTATTAGTCCGGTCATTTTAGACAATTAAAATAAAGAAAATTCCGACAGAGCCAAATCTTCGTAGAGACCTTAGGTTTACCACAAGGAATAAAGTGTCAAAAGTCCCCATCAGTCCCATGTGAGCTTAGGGACTTATTCGGGGCCCAAAGTCAAAATTTTAGGTTTTTTGGATTTTTCTCGAAAACGGTAAGTTTTATCGAAAAAGTACCTCAGAGCAAAGTTGTAGATCTTAAAATTCTCTATAAAAATGATCTCTATGATTTTTTCTCTAAGACCCACTATTTCCCAGATATTACGCTTGTAAGAATCATGTTCTACATAGTATGCACACATACGCCACGTATTAGTCCGGTCATTTTAGACAATTGAAATAAAGAAAATTCCGACAGAGCCAAATCTTCGTAGAGACCTTAGGTTTACCACAAGGAATAAAGTGTCAAAAGTCCCCATCAGTCCCATGTGAGCTTAGGGACTTATTCGGGGCCCAAGGTCAAAATTTTAGGTTTTTTGGATTTTTCTCGAAAACGGTAAGTTTTATCGAAAAAGTACCTCAGAGCAAAGTTGTAGATCTTAAAATTCTCTATAAAAATGGTATCTATGTTTTTTCTCTAAGACCCACTATTTCCTAGATATTGCGCTTGTAAGAATCATGTTCTACATAGTATGCACACATATGCCACGTATTAGTCCGGTCATTTTAGACAATTGAAATAAAGAAAATTCCGACAGAGCCAAATCTTCGTAGAGACCTTAGGTTTACCACAAGGAATAAAGTGTCAAAAGTCCCCATCAGTCCCATGTGAGCTTAGGGACTTATTCGGGGCCCAAAGTCAAAATTTTAGGTTTTTTGGATTTTTCTCGAAAACGGTAAGTTTTATCGAAAAAGTACCTCAGAGCAAAGTTGTAGATCTTAAAATTCTCTATAAAAATGATCTCTATGATTTTTTCTCTAAGACCCACTATTTCCTAGATATTGCGCTTGTAAGAATCATGTTCTACATAGTATGCACACATATGCCACGTATTAGTCCGGTCATTTTAGACAATTGAAATAAAGAAAATTCCGACAGAGCCAAATCTTCGTAGAGACCTTAGGTTTACCACAAGGAATAAAGTGTCAAAAGTCCCCATCAGTCCCATGTGAGCTTAGGGACTTATTCGGGGCCCAAAGTCAAAATTTTAGGTTTTTTGGATTTTTCTCGAAAACGGTAAGTTTTATCGAAAAAGTACCTCAGAGCAAAGTTGTAGATCTTAAAATTCTCTATAAAAATGATTTTTATGATTTTTTCTCTAAGACCCACTATTTCCCAGATATTACGCTTGTAAGAATCATGTTCTACATAGTATGCACACATACGCCACGTATTAGTCCGGTCATTTTAGACAATTGAAATAAAGAAAATTCCGACAGAGCCAAATCTTCGTAGAGACCTTAGGTTTACCACAAGGAATAAAGTGTCAAAAGTCCCCATCAGTCCCATGTGAGCTTAGGGACTTATTCGGGGCCCAAGGTCAAAATTTTAGGTTTTTTGGATTTTTCTCGAAAACGGTAAGTTTTATCAAAAAAGTACCTCAAAGCAAAGTTGTAGATCTTAAAATTCTCTATAAAAATGATCTCTATGATTTTTTCTCTAAAACCCACTATTTCCCAGATATTACGCTTGTAAGAATCATGTTCTACATAGTATGCACACATACGCCACGTATTAGTCCGGTCATTTTAGACAATTGAAATAAAGAAAATTCCGACAGAGCCAAATCTTCGTAGAGACCTTAGGTTTACCACAAGGAATAAAGTGTCAAAAGTCCCCATCAGTCCCATGTGAGCTTAGGGACTTATTCGGGGCCCAAAGTCAAAATTTTAGGTTTTTTGGATTTTTCTCGAAAACGGTAAGTTTTATCGAAAAAGTACCTCAGAGCAAAGTTGTAGATCTTAAAATTCTCTATAAAAATGATCTCTATGATTTTTTCTCTAAGACCCACTATTTCTCAGATATTACGCTTGTAAGAATCATGTTCTACATAGTATGCACACATACGCCACGTATTAGTCCGGTCATTTTAGACAATTGAAATAAAGAAAATTCCGACAGAGCCAAATCTTCGTAGAGACCTTAGGTTTACCACAAGGAATAAAGTGTCAAAAGTCCCCATCAGTCCCATGTGAGCTTAGGGACTTATTCGGGGCCCAAGGTCAAAATTTTAGGTTTTTTGGATTTTTCTCGAAAACGGTAAGTTTTATCGAAAAAGTACCTCAGAGCAAAGTTGTAGATCTTAAAATTCTCTATAAAAATGGTATCTATGTTTTTTCTCTAAGACCCACTATTTCCTAGATATTACGCTTGTAAGAATCATGTTCTACATAGTATGCACACATATGCCACGTATTAGTCCGGTCATTTTAGACAATTAAAATAAAGAAAATTCCGACAGAGCCAAATCTTCGTAGAGACCTTAGGTTTACCACAAGGAATAAAGTGTCAAAAGTCCCCATCAGTCCCATGTGAGCTTAGGGACTTATTCGGGGCCCAAAGTCAAAATTTTAGGTTTTTTGGATTTTTCTCGAAAACGGTAAGTTTTATCGAAAAAGTACCTCAGAGCAAAGTTGTAGATCTTAAAATTCTCTATAAAAATGATCTCAATGATTTTTTTTCTAAGACCCACTATTTCCCAGATATTACGCTTGTAAGAATCATGTTCTACATAGTATGCACACATACGCCACGTATTAGTCCGGTCATTTTAGACAATTGAAATAAAGAAAATTCCGACAGAGCCAAATCTTCGTAAAGACCTTAGGTTTACCACAAGGAATAAAGTGTCAAAAGTCCCCATCAGTCCCATGTGAGCTTAGGGACTTATTCGGGGCCCAAGGTCAAAATTTTAGGTTTTTTGGATTTTTCTCGAAAACGGTAAGTTTTATCGAAAAAGTACCTCAGAGCAAAGTTGTAGATCTTAAAATTCTCTATAAAAATGGTATCTATGTTTTTTCTCTAAGACCCACTATTTCCTAGATATTGCGCTTGTAAGAATCATGTTCTACATAGTATGCACACATATGCCACGTATTAGTCCGGTCATTTTAGACAATTAAAATAAAGAAAATTCCGACAGAGCCAAATCTTCGTAGAGACCTTAGGTTTACCACAAGGAATAAAGTGTCAAAAGTCCCCATCAGTCCCATGTGAGCTTAGGGACTTATTCGGGGCCCAAAGTCAAAATTTTAGGTTTTTTGGATTTTTCTCGAAAACGGTAAGTTTTATCGAAAAAGTACCTCAGAGCAAAGTTGTAGATCTTAAAATTCTCTATAAAAATGATCTCTATGATTTTTTCTCTAAGACCCACTATTTCCCAGATATTACGCTTGTAAGAATCATGTTCTACATAGTATGCACACATACGCCACGTATTAGTCCGGTTATTTTAGACAATTGAAATAAAGAAAATTCCGACAGAGCCAAATCTTCGTAGAGACCTTAGGTTTACCACAAGGAATAAAGTGTCAAAAGTCCCCATCAGTCCCATGTGAGCTTAGGGACTTATTCGGGGCCCAAGGTCAAAATTTTAGGTTTTTTGGATTTTTCTCGAAAACGGTAAGTTTTATCGAAAAAGTACCTCAGAGCAAAGTTGTAGATCTTAAAATTCTCTATAAAAATGATCTCAATGATTTTTTTTCTAAGACCCACTATTTCCCAGATATTACGCTTGTAAGAATCATGTTCTACATAGTATGCACACATACGCCACGTATTAGTCCGGTCATTTTAGACAATTGAAATAAAGAAAATTCCGACAGAGCCAAATCTTCGTAGAGACCTTAGGTTTACCACAAGGAATAAAGTGTCAAAAGTCCCCATCAGTCCCATGTGAGCTTAGGGACTTATTCGGGGCCCAAGGTCAAAATTTTAGGTTTTTTGGATTTTTCTCGAAAACGGTAAGTTTTATCGAAAAAGTACCTCAGAGCAAAGTTGTAGATCTTAAAATTCTCTATAAAAATGGTATCTATGTTTTTTCTCTAAGACCCACTATTTCCTAGATATTGCGCTTGTAAGAATCATGTTCTACATAGTATGCACACATATGCCACGTATTAGTCCGGTCATTTTAGACAATTAAAATAAAGAAAATTCCGACAGAGCCAAATCTTCGTAGAGACCTTAGGTTTACCACAAGGAATAAAGTGTCAAAAGTCCCCATCAGTCCCATGTGAGCTTAGGGACTTATTCGGGGCCCAAAGTCAAAATTTTAGGTTTTTTGGATTTTTCTCGAAAACGGTAAGTTTTATCGAAAAAGTACCTCAGAGCAAAGTTGTAGATCTTAAAATTCTCTATAAAAATGATCTCTATGATTTTTTCTCTAAGACCCACTATTTCCCAGATATTACGCTTGTAAGAATCATGTTCTACATAGTATGCACACATACGCCACGTATTAGTCCGGTTATTTTAGACAATTGAAATAAAGAAAATTCCGACAGAGCCAAATCTTCGTAGAGACCTTAGGTTTACCAGTTTACCACAAGGAATAAAGTGTCAAAAGTCCCCATCAGTCCCATGTGAGCTTAGGGACTTATTCGGGGCCCAAGGTCAAAATTTTAGGTTTTTTGGATTTTTCTCGAAAACGGTAAGTTTTATCGAAAAAGTACCTCAGAGCAAAGTTGTAGATCTTAAAATTCTCTATAAAAATGGTATCTATGTTTTTTCTCTAAGACCCACTATTTCCTAGATATTGCGCTTGTAAGAATCATGTTCTACATAGTATGCACACATATGCCACGTATTAGTCCGGTCATTTTAGACAATTGAAATAAAGAAAATTCCGACAGAGCCAAATCTTCGTAGAGACCTTAGGTTTACCACAAGGAATAAAGTGTCAAAAGTCCCCATCAGTCCCATGTGAGCTTAGGGACTTATTCGGGGCCCAAAGTCAAAATTTTAGGTTTTTTGGATTTTTCTCGAAAACGGTAAGTTTTATCGAAAAAGTACCTCAGAGCAAAGTTGTAGATCTTAAAATTCTCTATAAAAATGATCTCTATGATTTTTTCTCTAAGACCCACTATTTCCCAGATATTACGCTTGTAAGAATCATGTTCTACATAGTATGCACACATACGCCACGTATTAGTCCGGTCATTTTAGACAATTGAAATAAAGAAAATTCCGACAGAGCCAAATCTTCGTAGAGACCTTAGGTTTACCACAAGGAATAAAGTGTCAAAAGTCCCCATCAGTCCCATGTGAGCTTAGGGACTTATTCGGGGCCCAAGGTCAAAATTTTAGGTTTTTTGGATTTTTCTCGAAAACGGTAAGTTTTATCAAAAAAGTACCTCAGAGCAAAGTTGTAGATCTTAAAATTCTCTATAAAAATGATCTCTATGATTTTTTCTCTAAGACCCACTATTTCCCAGATATTACGCTTGTAAGAATCATGTTCTACATAGTATGCACACATACGCCACGTATTAGTCCGGTCATTTTAGACAATTGAAATAAAGAAAATTCCGACAGAGCCAAATCTTCGTAGAGACCTTAGGTTTACCAGTTTACCACAAGGAATAAAGTGTCAAAAGTCCCCATCAGTCCCATGTGAGCTTAGGGACTTATTCGGGGCCCAAGGTCAAAATTTTAGGTTTTTTGGATTTTTCTCGAAAACGGTAAGTTTTATCGAAAAAGTACCTCAGAGCAAAGTTGTAGATCTTAAAATTCTCTATAAAAATGGTATCTATGTTTTTTCTCTAAGACCCACTATTTCCTAGATATTGCGCTTGTAAGAATCATGTTCTACATAGTATGCACACATATGCCACGTATTAGTCCGGTCATTTTAGACAATTGAAATAAAGAAAATTCCGACAGAGCCAAATCTTCGTAGAGACCTTAGGTTTACCACAAGGAATAAAGTGTCAAAAGTCCCCATCAGTCCCATGTGAGCTTAGGGACTTATTCGGGGCCCAAAGTCAAAATTTTAGGTTTTTTGGATTTTTCTCGAAAACGGTAAGTTTTATCGAAAAAGTACCTCAGAGCAAAGTTGTAGATCTTAAAATTCTCTATAAAAATGATCTCTATGATTTTTTCTCTAAGACCCACTATTTCCCAGATATTACGCTTGTAAGAATCATGTTCTACATAGTATGCACACATACGCCACGTATTAGTCCGGTCATTTTAGACAATTGAAATAAAGAAAATTCCGACAGAGCCAAATCTTCGTAGAGACCTTAGGTTTACCACAAGGAATAAAGTGTCAAAAGTCCCCATCAGTCCCATGTGAGCTTAGGGACTTATTCGGGGCCCAAGGTCAAAATTTTAGGTTTTTTGGATTTTTCTCGAAAACGGTAAGTTTTATCAAAAAAGTACCTCAGAGCAAAGTTGTAGATCTTAAAATTCTCTATAAAAATGATCTCTATGATTTTTTCTCTAAGACCCACTATTTCCCAGATATTACGCTTGTAAGAATCATGTTCTACATAGTATGCACACATACGCCACGTATTAGTCCGGTCATTTTAGACAATTGAAATAAAGAAAATTCCGACAGAGCCAAATCTTCGTAGAGACCTTAGGTTTACCACAAGGAATAAAGTGTCAAAAGTCCCCATCAGTCCCATGTGAGCTTAGGGACTTATTCGGGGCCCAAGGTCAAAATTTTAGGTTTTTTGGATTTTTCTCGAAAACGGTAAGTTTTATCAAAAAAGTACCAAAAAAGTAGATCTTAAAATTCTCTATAAAAATGATCTCTATGATTTTTTCTCTAAGACCCACTATTTCCCAGATATTACGCTTGTAAGAATCATGTTCTACATAGTATGCACACATACGCCACGTATTAGTCCGGTCATTTTAGACAATTGAAATAAAGAAAATTCCGACAGAGCCAAATCTTCGTAGAGACCTTAGGTTTACCAGTTTACCACAAGGAATAAAGTGTCAAAAGTCCCCATCAGTCCCATGTGAGCTTAGGGACTTATTCGGGGCCCAAGGTCAAAATTTTAGGTTTTTTGGATTTTTCTCGAAAACGGTAAGTTTTATCGAAAAAGTACCTCAGAGCAAAGTTGTAGATCTTAAAATTCTCTATAAAAATGGTATCTATGTTTTTTCTCTAAGACCCACTATTTCCTAGATATTGCGCTTGTAAGAATCATGTTCTACATAGTATGCACACATATGCCACGTATTAGTCCGGTCATTTTAGACAATTAAAATAAAGAAAATTCCGACAGAGCCATATCTTCGTAGAGACCTTAGGTTTACCACAAGGAATAAAGTGTCAAAAGTCCCCATCAGTCCCATGTGAGCTTAGGGACTTATTCGGGGCCCAAAGTCAAAATTTTAGGTTTTTTGGATTTTTCTCGAAAACGGTAAGTTTTATCGAAAAAGTACCTCAGAGCAAAGTTGTAGATCTTAAAATTCTCTATAAAAATGATCTCTATGATTTTTTCTCTAAGACCCACTATTTCCCAGATATTACGCTTGTAAGAATCATGTTCTACATAGTATGCACACATACGCCACGTATTAGTCCGGTCATTTTAGACAATTGAAATAAAGAAAATTCCGACAGAGCCAAATCTTCGTAGAGACCTTAGGTTTACCACAAGGAATAAAGTGTCAAAAGTCCCCATCAGTCCCATGTGAGCTTAGGGACTTATTCGGGGCCCAAGGTCAAAATTTTAGGTTTTTTGGATTTTTCTCGAAAACGGTAAGTTTTATCGAAAAAGTACCTCAGAGCAAAGTTGTAGATCTTAAAATTCTCTATAAAAATGGTATCTATGTTTTTTCTCTAAGACCCACTATTTCCTAGATATTGCGCTTGTAAGAATCATGTTCTACATAGTATGCACACATATGCCACGTATTAGTCCGGTCATTTTAGACAATTAAAATAAAGAAAATTCCGACAGAGCCAAATCTTCGTAGAGACCTTAGGTTTACCACAAGGAATAAAGTGTCAAAAGTCCCCATCAGTCCCATGTGAGCTTAGGGACTTATTCGGGGCCCAAAGTCAAAATTTTAGGTTTTTTGGATTTTTCTCGAAAACGGTAAGTTTTATCGAAAAAGTACCTCAGAGCAAAGTTGTAGATCTTAAAATTCTCTATAAAAATGATCTCTATGATTTTTTCTCTAAGACCCACTATTTCCCAGATATTACGCTTGTAAGAATCATGTTCTACATAGTATGCACACATACGCCACGTATTAGTCCGGTTATTTTAGACAATTGAAATAAAGAAAATTCCGACAGAGCCAAATCTTCGTAGAGACCTTAGGTTTACCAGTTTACCACAAGGAATAAAGTGTCAAAAGTCCCCATCAGTCCCATGTGAGCTTAGGGACTTATTCGGGGCCCAAGGTCAAAATTTTAGGTTTTTTGGATTTTTCTCGAAAACGGTAAGTTTTATCGAAAAAGTACCTCAAAGCAAAGTTGTAGATCTTAAAATTCTCTATAAAAATGGTATCAATGTTTTTTCTCTAAGACCCACTATTTCCTAGATATTGCGCTTGTAAGAATCATGTTCTACATAGTATGCACACATATGCCACGTATTAGTCCGGTCATTTTAGACAATTGAAATAAAGAAAATTCCGACAGAGCCAAATCTTCGTAGAGACCTTAGGTTTACCACAAGGAATAAAGTGTCAAAAGTCCCCATCAGTCCCATGTGAGCTTAGGGACTTATTCGGGGCCCAAAGTCAAAATTTTAGGTTTTTTGGATTTTTCTCGAAAACGGTAAGTTTTATCGAAAAAGTACCTCAGAGCAAAGTTGTAGATCTTAAAATTCTCTATAAAAATGATCTCTATGATTTTTTCTCTAAGACCCACTATTTCCCAGATATTACGCTTGTAAGAATCATGTTCTACATAGTATGCACACATACGCCACGTATTAGTCCGGTCATTTTAGACAATTGAAATAAAGAAAATTCCGACAGAGCCAAATCTTCGTAGAGACCTTAGGTTTACCACAAGGAATAAAGTGTCAAAAGTCCCCATCAGTCCCATGTGAGCTTAGGGACTTATTCGGGGCCCAAGGTCAAAATTTTAGGTTTTTTGGATTTTTCTCGAAAACGGTAAGTTTTATCAAAAAAGTACCTCAGAGCAAAGTTGTAGATCTTAAAATTCTCTATAAAAATGATCTCTATGATTTTTTTCTCTAAGACCCACTATTTCCCAGATATTACGCTTGTAAGAATCATGTTCTACATAGTATGCACACATACGCCACGTATTAGTCCGGTCATTTTAGACAATTGAAATAAAGAAAATTCCGACAGAGCCAAATCTTCGTAGAGACCTTAGGTTTACCACAAGGAATAAAGTGTCAAAAGTCCCCATCAGTCCCATGTGAGCTTAGGGACTTATTCGGGGCCCAAGGTCAAAATTTTAGGTTTTTTGGATTTTTCTCGAAAACGGTAAGTTTTATCAAAAAAGTACCAAAAAAGTAGATCTTAAAATTCTCTATAAAAATGATCTCTATGATTTTTTCTCTAAGACCCACTATTTCCCAGATATTACGCTTGTAAGAATCATGTTCTACATAGTATGCACACATACGCCACGTATTAGTCCGGTCATTTTAGACAATTGAAATAAAGAAAATTCCGACAGAGCCAAATCTTCGTAGAGACCTTAGGTTTACCAGTTTACCACAAGGAATAAAGTGTCAAAAGTCCCCATCAGTCCCATGTGAGCTTAGGGACTTATTCGGGGCCCAAGGTCAAAATTTTAGGTTTTTTGGATTTTTCTCGAAAACGGTAAGTTTTATCGAAAAAGTACCTCAAAGCAAAGTTGTAGATCTTAAAATTCTCTATAAAAATGGTATCAATGTTTTTTCTCTAAGACCCACTATTTCCTAGATATTGCGCTTGTAAGAATCATGTTCTACATAGTATGCACACATATGCCACGTATTAGTCCGGTCATTTTAGACAATTGAAATAAAGAAAATTCCGACAGAGCCAAATCTTCGTAGAGACCTTAGGTTTACCACAAGGAATAAAGTGTCAAAAGTCCCCATCAGTCCCATGTGAGCTTAGGGACTTATTCGGGGCCCAAAGTCAAAATTTTAGGTTTTTTGGATTTTTCTCGAAAACGGTAAGTTTTATCGAAAAAGTACCTCAGAGCAAAGTTGTAGATCTTAAAATTCTCTATAAAAATGATCTCTATGATTTTTTCTCTAAGACCCACTATTTCCCAGATATTACGCTTGTAAGAATCATGTTCTACATAGTATGCACACATACGCCACGTATTAGTCCGGTCATTTTAGACAATTGAAATAAAGAAAATTCCGACAGAGCCAAATCTTCGTAGAGACCTTAGGTTTACCACAAGGAATAAAGTGTCAAAAGTCCCCATCAGTCCCATGTGAGCTTAGGGACTTATTCGGGGCCCAAGGTCAAAATTTTAGGTTTTTTGGATTTTTCTCGAAAACGGTAAGTTTTATCAAAAAAGTACCTCAGAGCAAAGTTGTAGATCTTAAAATTCTCTATAAAAATGATCTCTATGATTTTTTCTCTAAGACCCACTATTTCCCAGATATTACGCTTGTAAGAATCATGTTCTACATAGTATGCACACATACGCCACGTATTAGTCCGGTCATTTTAGACAATTGAAATAAAGAAAATTCCGACAGAGCCAAATCTTCGTAGAGACCTTAGGTTTACCACAAGGAATAAAGTGTCAAAAGTCCCCATCAGTCCCATGTGAGCTTAGGGACTTATTCGGGGCCCAAGGTCAAAATTTTAGGTTTTTTGGATTTTTCTCGAAAACGGTAAGTTTTATCAAAAAAGTACCAAAAAAGTAGATCTTAAAATTCTCTATAAAAATGATCTCTATGATTTTTTCTCTAAGACCCACTATTTCCCAGATATTACGCTTGTAAGAATCATGTTCTACATAGTATGCACACATACGCCACGTATTAGTCCGGTCATTTTAGACAATTGAAATAAAGAAAATTCCGACAGAGCCAAATCTTCGTAGAGACCTTAGGTTTACCAGTTTACCACAAGGAATAAAGTGTCAAAAGTCCCCATCAGTCCCATGTGAGCTTAGGGACTTATTCGGGGCCCAAGGTCAAAATTTTAGGTTTTTTGGATTTTTCTCGAAAACGGTAAGTTTTATCGAAAAAGTACCTCAGAGCAAAGTTGTAGATCTTAAAATTCTCTATAAAAATGGTATCTATGTTTTTTCTCTAAGACCCACTATTTCCTAGATATTGCGCTTGTAAGAATCATGTTCTACATAGTATGCACACATATGCCACGTATTAGTCCGGTCATTTTAGACAATTAAAATAAAGAAAATTCCGACAGAGCCAAATCTTCGTAGAGACCTTAGGTTTACCACAAGGAATAAAGTGTCAAAAGTCCCCATCAGTCCCATGTGAGCTTAGGGACTTATTCGGGGCCCAAAGTCAAAATTTTAGGTTTTTTGGATTTTTCTCGAAAACGGTAAGTTTTATCGAAAAAGTACCTCAGAGCAAAGTTGTAGATCTTAAAATTCTCTATAAAAATGATCTCTATGATTTTTTCTCTAAGACCCACTATTTCCCAGATATTACGCTTGTAAGAATCATGTTCTACATAGTATGCACACATACGCCACGTATTAGTCCGGTCATTTTAGACAATTGAAATAAAGAAAATTCCGACAGAGCCAAATCTTCGTAGAGACCTTAGGTTTACCACAAGGAATAAAGTGTCAAAAGTCCCCATCAGTCCCATGTGAGCTTAGGGACTTATTCGGGGCCCAAGGTCAAAATTTTAGGTTTTTTGGATTTTTCTCGAAAACGGTAAGTTTTATCAAAAAAGTACCTCAGAGCAAAGTTGTAGATCTTAAAATTCTCTATAAAAATGATCTCTATGATTTTTTCTCTAAGACCCACTATTTCCCAGATATTACGCTTGTAAGAATCATGTTCTACATAGTATGCACACATACGCCACGTATTAGTCCGGTCATTTTAGACAATTGAAATAAAGAAAATTCCGACAGAGCCAAATCTTCGTAGAGACCTTAGGTTTACCACAAGGAATAAAGTGTCAAAAGTCCCCATCAGTCCCATGTGAGCTTAGGGACTTATTCGGGGCCCAAGGTCAAAATTTTAGGTTTTTTGGATTTTTCTCGAAAACGGTAAGTTTTATCAAAAAAGTACCAAAAAAGTAGATCTTAAAATTCTCTATAAAAATGATCTCTATGATTTTTTCTCTAAGACCCACTATTTCCCAGATATTACGCTTGTAAGAATCATGTTCTACATAGTATGCACACATACGCCACGTATTAGTCCGGTCATTTTAGACAATTGAAATAAAGAAAATTCCGACAGAGCCAAATCTTCGTAGAGACCTTAGGTTTACCAGTTTACCACAAGGAATAAAGTGTCAAAAGTCCCCATCAGTCCCATGTGAGCTTAGGGACTTATTCGGGGCCCAAGGTCAAAATTTTAGGTTTTTTGGATTTTTCTCGAAAACGGTAAGTTTTATCGAAAAAGTACCTCAGAGCAAAGTTGTAGATCTTAAAATTCTCTATAAAAATGGTATCTATGTTTTTTCTCTAAGACCCACTATTTCCTAGATATTGCGCTTGTAAGAATCATGTTCTACATAGTATGCACACATATGCCACGTATTAGTCCGGTCATTTTAGACAATTAAAATAAAGAAAATTCCGACAGAGCCAAATCTTCGTAGAGACCTTAGGTTTACCACAAGGAATAAAGTGTCAAAAGTCCCCATCAGTCCCATGTGAGCTTAGGGACTTATTCGGGGCCCAAAGTCAAAATTTTAGGTTTTTTGGATTTTTCTCGAAAACGGTAAGTTTTATCGAAAAAGTACCTCAGAGCAAAGTTGTAGATCTTAAAATTCTCTATAAAAATGATCTCTATGATTTTTTCTCTAAGACCCACTATTTCCCAGATATTACGCTTGTAAGAATCATGTTCTACATAGTATGCACACATACGCCACGTATTAGTCCGGTCATTTTAGACAATTGAAATAAAGAAAATTCCGACAGAGCCAAATCTTCGTAGAGACCTTAGGTTTACCACAAGGAATAAAGTGTCAAAAGTCCCCATCAGTCCCATGTGAGCTTAGGGACTTATTCGGGGCCCAAGGTCAAAATTTTAGGTTTTTTGGATTTTTCTCGAAAACGGTAAGTTTTATCGAAAAAGTACCTCAGAGCAAAGTTGTAGATCTTAAAATTCTCTATAAAAATGGTATCTATGTTTTTTCTCTAAGACCCACTATTTCCTAGATATTGCGCTTGTAAGAATCATGTTCTACATAGTATGCACACATATGCCACGTATTAGTCCGGTCATTTTAGACAATTAAAATAAAGAAAATTCCGACAGAGCCAAATCTTCGTAGAGACCTTAGGTTTACCACAAGGAATAAAGTGTCAAAAGTCCCCATCAGTCCCATGTGAGCTTAGGGACTTATTCGGGGCCCAAAGTCAAAATTTTAGGTTTTTTGGATTTTTCTCGAAAACGGTAAGTTTTATCGAAAAAGTACCTCAGAGCAAAGTTGTAGATCTTAAAATTCTCTATAAAAATGATCTCTATGATTTTTTCTCTAAGACCCACTATTTCCCAGATATTACGCTTGTAAGAATCATGTTCTACATAGTATGCACACATACGCCACGTATTAGTCCGGTTATTTTAGACAATTGAAATAAAGAAAATTCCGACAGAGCCAAATCTTCGTAGAGACCTTAGGTTTACCAGTTTACCACAAGGAATAAAGTGTCAAAAGTCCCCATCAGTCCCATGTGAGCTTAGGGACTTATTCGGGGCCCAAGGTCAAAATTTTAGGTTTTTTGGATTTTTCTCGAAAACGGTAAGTTTTATCGAAAAAGTACCTCAAAGCAAAGTTGTAGATCTTAAAATTCTCTATAAAAATGGTATCAATGTTTTTTCTCTAAGACCCACTATTTCCTAGATATTGCGCTTGTAAGAATCATGTTCTACATAGTATGCACACATATGCCACGTATTAGTCCGGTCATTTTAGACAATTGAAATAAAGAAAATTCCGACAGAGCCAAATCTTCGTAGAGACCTTAGGTTTACCACAAGGAATAAAGTGTCAAAAGTCCCCATCAGTCCCATGTGAGCTTAGGGACTTATTCGGGGCCCAAAGTCAAAATTTTAGGTTTTTTGGATTTTTCTCGAAAACGGTAAGTTTTATCGAAAAAGTACCTCAGAGCAAAGTTGTAGATCTTAAAATTCTCTATAAAAATGATCTCTATGATTTTTTCTCTAAGACCCACTATTTCCCAGATATTACGCTTGTAAGAATCATGTTCTACATAGTATGCACACATACGCCACGTATTAGTCCGGTCATTTTAGACAATTGAAATAAAGAAAATTCCGACAGAGCCAAATCTTCGTAGAGACCTTAGGTTTACCACAAGGAATAAAGTGTCAAAAGTCCCCATCAGTCCCATGTGAGCTTAGGGACTTATTCGGGGCCCAAGGTCAAAATTTTAGGTTTTTTGGATTTTTCTCGAAAACGGTAAGTTTTATCAAAAAAGTACCTCAGAGCAAAGTTGTAGATCTTAAAATTCTCTATAAAAATGATCTCTATGATTTTTTCTCTAAGACCCACTATTTCCCAGATATTACGCTTGTAAGAATCATGTTCTACATAGTATGCACACATACGCCACGTATTAGTCCGGTCATTTTAGACAATTGAAATAAAGAAAATTCCGACAGAGCCAAATCTTCGTAGAGACCTTAGGTTTACCACAAGGAATAAAGTGTCAAAAGTCCCCATCAGTCCCATGTGAGCTTAGGGACTTATTCGGGGCCCAAGGTCAAAATTTTAGGTTTTTTGGATTTTTCTCGAAAACGGTAAGTTTTATCAAAAAAGTACCAAAAAAGTAGATCTTAAAATTCTCTATAAAAATGATCTCTATGATTTTTTCTCTAAGACCCACTATTTCCCAGATATTACGCTTGTAAGAATCATGTTCTACATAGTATGCACACATACGCCACGTATTAGTCCGGTCATTTTAGACAATTGAAATAAAGAAAATTCCGACAGAGCCAAATCTTCGTAGAGACCTTAGGTTTACCAGTTTACCACAAGGAATAAAGTGTCAAAAGTCCCCATCAGTCCCATGTGAGCTTAGGGACTTATTCGGGGCCCAAGGTCAAAATTTTAGGTTTTTTGGAGTTTTCTCGAAAACGGTAAGTTTTATCGAAAAAGTACCTCAGAGCAAAGTTGTAGATCTTAAAATTCTCTATAAAAATGGTATCTATGTTTTTTCTCTAAGACCCACTATTTCCTAGATTTTGCGCTTGTAAGAATCATGTTCTACATAGTATGCACACATATGCCACGTATTAGTCCGGTCATTTTAGACAATTAAAATAAAGAAAATTCCGACAGAGCCAAATCTTCGTAGAGACCTTAGGTTTACCACAAGGAATAAAGTGTCAAAAGTCCCCATCAGTCCCATGTGAGCTTAGGGACTTATTCGGGGCCCAAAGTCAAAATTTTAGGTTTTTTGGATTTTTCTCGAAAACGGTAAGTTTTATCGAAAAAGTACTTCAGAGCAAAGTTGTAGATCTTAAAATTCTCTATAAAAATGATCTCTATGATTTTTTCTCTAAGACCCACTATTTCCCAGATATTACGCTTGTAAGAATCATGTTCTACATAGTATGCACACATACGCCACGTATTAGTCCGGTCATTTTAGACAATTGAAATAAAGAAAATTCCGACAGAGCCAAATCTTCGTAGAGACCTTAGGTTTACCACAAGGAATAAAGTGTCAAAAGTCCCCATCAGTCCCATGTGAGCTTAGGGACTTATTCGGGGCCCAAGGTCAAAATTTTAGGTTTTTTGGATTTTTCTCGAAAACGGTAAGTTTTATCAAAAAAGTACCTCAGAGCAAAGTTGTAGATCTTAAAACTCTCTATAAAAATGATCTCTATGACTTTTTCTCTAAGACCCACTATTTCCCAGATATTACGCTTGTAAGAATCATGTTCTACATAGTATGCACACATACGCCACGTATTAGTCCGGTCATTTTAGACAATTGAAATAAAGAAAATTCCGACAGAGCCAAATCTTCGTAGAGACCTTAGGTTTACCACAAGGAATAAAGTGTCAAAAGTCCCCATCAGTCCCATGTGAGCTTAGGGACTTATTCGGGGCCCAAGGTCAAAATTTTAGGTTTTTTGGATTTTTCTCGAAAACGGTAAGTTTTATCGAAAAAGTACCTCAGAGCAAAGTTGTAGATCTTAAAATTCTCTATAAAAATGGTATCTATGTTTTTTCTCTAAGACCCACTATTTCCTAGATATTGCGCTTGTAAGAATCATGTTCTACATAGTATGCACACATATGCCACGTATTAGTCCGGTCATTTTAGACAATTAAAATAAAGAAAATTCCGACAGAGCCAAATCTTCGTAGAGACCTTAGGTTTACCACAAGGAATAAAGTGTCAAAAGTCCCCATCAGTCCCATGTGAGCTTAGGGACTTATTCGGGGCCCAAAGTCAAAATTTTAGGTTTTTTGGATTTTTCTCGAAAACGGTAAGTTTTATCGAAAAAGTACCTCAGAGCAAAGTTGTAGATCTTAAAATTCTCTATAAAAATGATCTCTATGATTTTTTCTCTAAGACCCACTATTTCCCAGATATTACGCTTGTAAGAATCATGTTCTACATAGTATGCACACATACGCCACGTATTAGTCCGGTTATTTTAGACAATTGAAATAAAGAAAATTCCGACAGAGCCAAATCTTCGTAGAGACCTTAGGTTTACCAGTTTACCACAAGGAATAAAGTGTCAAAAGTCCCCATCAGTCCCATGTGAGCTTAGGGACTTATTCGGGGCCCAAGGTCAAAATTTTAGGTTTTTTGGATTTTTCTCGAAAACGGTAAGTTTTATCGAAAAAGTACCTCAAAGCAAAGTTGTAGATCTTAAAATTCTCTATAAAAATGGTATCAATGTTTTTTCTCTAAGACCCACTATTTCCTAGATATTGCGCTTGTAAGAATCATGTTCTACATAGTATGCACACATATGCCACGTATTAGTCCGGTCATTTTAGACAATTGAAATAAAGAAAATTCCGACAGAGCCAAATCTTCGTAGAGACCTTAGGTTTACCACAAGGAATAAAGTGTCAAAAGTCCCCATCAGTCCCATGTGAGCTTAGGGACTTATTCGGGGCCCAAAGTCAAAATTTTAGGTTTTTTGGATTTTTCTCGAAAACGGTAAGTTTTATCGAAAAAGTACCTCAGAGCAAAGTTGTAGATCTTAAAATTCTCTATAAAAATGATCTCTATGATTTTTTCTCTAAGACCCACTATTTCCCAGATATTACGCTTGTAAGAATCATGTTCTACATAGTATGCACACATACGCCACGTATTAGTCCGGTCATTTTAGACAATTGAAATAAAGAAAATTCCGACAGAGCCAAATCTTCGTAGAGACCTTAGGTTTACCACAAGGAATAAAGTGTCAAAAGTCCCCATCAGTCCCATGTGAGCTTAGGGACTTATTCGGGGCCCAAGGTCAAAATTTTAGGTTTTTTGGATTTTTCTCGAAAACGGTAAGTTTTATCGAAAAAGTACCTCAGAGCAAAGTTGTAGATCTTAAAATTCTCTATAAAAATGATCTCTATGATTTTTTCTCTAAGACCCACTATTTCCCAGATATTACGCTTGTAAGAATCATGTTCTACATAGTATGCACACATACGCCACGTATTAGTCCGGTTATTTTAGACAATTGAAATAAAGAAAATTCCGACAGAGCCAAATCTTCGTAGAGACCTTAGGTTTACCAGTTTACCACAAGGAATAAAGTGTCAAAAGTCCCCATCAGTCCCATGTGAGCTTAGGGACTTATTCGGGGCCCAAGGTCAAAATTTTAGGTTTTTTGGATTTTTCTCGAAAACGGTAAGTTTTATCGAAAAAGTACCTCAAAGCAAAGTTGTAGATCTTAAAATTCTCTATAAAAATGGTATCAATGTTTTTTCTCTAAGACCCACTATTTCCTAGATATTGCGCTTGTAAGAATCATGTTCTACATAGTATGCACACATATGCCACGTATTAGTCCGGTCATTTTAGACAATTGAAATAAAGAAAATTCCGACAGAGCCAAATCTTCGTAGAGACCTTAGGTTTACCACAAGGAATAAAGTGTCAAAAGTCCCCATCAGTCCCATGTGAGCTTAGGGACTTATTCGGGGCCCAAAGTCAAAATTTTAGGTTTTTTGGATTTTTCTCGAAAACGGTAAGTTTTATCGAAAAAGTACCTCAGAGCAAAGTTGTAGATCTTAAAATTCTCTATAAAAATGATCTCTATGATTTTTTCTCTAAGACCCACTATTTCCCAGATATTACGCTTGTAAGAATCATGTTCTACATAGTATGCACACATACGCCACGTATTAGTCCGGTCATTTTAGACAATTGAAATAAAGAAAATTCCGACAGAGCCAAATCTTCGTAGAGACCTTAGGTTTACCACAAGGAATAAAGTGTCAAAAGTCCCCATCAGTCCCATGTGAGCTTAGGGACTTATTCGGGGCCCAAGGTCAAAATTTTAGGTTTTTTGGATTTTTCTCGAAAACGGTAAGTTTTATCAAAAAAGTACCTCAGAGCAAAGTTGTAGATCTTAAAATTCTCTATAAAAATGATCTCTATGATTTTTTCTCTAAGACCCACTATTTCCCAGATATTACGCTTGTAAGAATCATGTTCTACATAGTATGCACACATACGCCACGTATTAGTCCGGTCATTTTAGACAATTGAAATAAAGAAAATTCCGACAGAGCCAAATCTTCGTAGAGACCTTAGGTTTACCACAAGGAATAAAGTGTCAAAAGTCCCCATCAGTCCCATGTGAGCTTAGGGACTTATTCGGGGCCCAAGGTCAAAATTTTAGGTTTTTTGGATTTTTCTCGAAAACGGTAAGTTTTATCAAAAAAGTACCAAAAAAGTAGATCTTAAAATTCTCTATAAAAATGATCTCTATGATTTTTTCTCTAAGACCCACTATTTCCCAGATATTACGCTTGTAAGAATCATGTTCTACATAGTATGCACACATACGCCACGTATTAGTCCGGTCATTTTAGACAATTGAAATAAAGAAAATTCCGACAGAGCCAAATCTTCGTAGAGACCTTAGGTTTACCAGTTTACCACAAGGAATAAAGTGTCAAAAGTCCCCATCAGTCCCATGTGAGCTTAGGGACTTATTCGGGGCCCAAGGTCAAAATTTTAGGTTTTTTGGAGTTTTCTCGAAAACGGTAAGTTTTATCGAAAAAGTACCTCAGAGCAAAGTTGTAGATCTTAAAATTCTCTATAAAAATGGTATCTATGTTTTTTCTCTAAGACCCACTATTTCCTAGATTTTGCGCTTGTAAGAATCATGTTCTACATAGTATGCACACATATGCCACGTATTAGTCCGGTCATTTTAGACAATTAAAATAAAGAAAATTCCGACAGAGCCAAATCTTCGTAGAGACCTTAGGTTTACCACAAGGAATAAAGTGTCAAAAGTCCCCATCAGTCCCATGTGAGCTTAGGGACTTATTCGGGGCCCAAAGTCAAAATTTTAGGTTTTTTGGATTTTTCTCGAAAACGGTAAGTTTTATCGAAAAAGTACTTCAGAGCAAAGTTGTAGATCTTAAAATTCTCTATAAAAATGATCTCTATGATTTTTTCTCTAAGACCCACTATTTCCCAGATATTACGCTTGTAAGAATCATGTTCTACATAGTATGCACACATACGCCACGTATTAGTCCGGTCATTTTAGACAATTGAAATAAAGAAAATTCCGACAGAGCCAAATCTTCGTAGAGACCTTAGGTTTACCACAAGGAATAAAGTGTCAAAAGTCCCCATCAGTCCCATGTGAGCTTAGGGACTTATTCGGGGCCCAAGGTCAAAATTTTAGGTTTTTTGGATTTTTCTCGAAAACGGTAAGTTTTATCAAAAAAGTACCTCAGAGCAAAGTTGTAGATCTTAAAACTCTCTATAAAAATGATCTCTATGACTTTTTCTCTAAGACCCACTATTTCCCAGATATTACGCTTGTAAGAATCATGTTCTACATAGTATGCACACATACGCCACGTATTAGTCCGGTCATTTTAGACAATTGAAATAAAGAAAATTCCGACAGAGCCAAATCTTCGTAGAGACCTTAGGTTTACCACAAGGAATAAAGTGTCAAAAGTCCCCATCAGTCCCATGTGAGCTTAGGGACTTATTCGGGGCCCAAGGTCAAAATTTTAGGTTTTTTGGATTTTTCTCGAAAACGGTAAGTTTTATCGAAAAAGTACCTCAGAGCAAAGTTGTAGATCTTAAAATTCTCTATAAAAATGGTATCTATGTTTTTTCTCTAAGACCCACTATTTCCTAGATATTGCGCTTGTAAGAATCATGTTCTACATAGTATGCACACATATGCCACGTATTAGTCCGGTCATTTTAGACAATTAAAATAAAGAAAATTCCGACAGAGCCAAATCTTCGTAGAGACCTTAGGTTTACCACAAGGAATAAAGTGTCAAAAGTCCCCATCAGTCCCATGTGAGCTTAGGGACTTATTCGGGGCCCAAAGTCAAAATTTTAGGTTTTTTGGATTTTTCTCGAAAACGGTAAGTTTTATCGAAAAAGTACCTCAGAGCAAAGTTGTAGATCTTAAAATTCTCTATAAAAATGATCTCTATGATTTTTTCTCTAAGACCCACTATTTCCCAGATATTACGCTTGTAAGAATCATGTTCTACATAGTATGCACACATACGCCACGTATTAGTCCGGTTATTTTAGACAATTGAAATAAAGAAAATTCCGACAGAGCCAAATCTTCGTAGAGACCTTAGGTTTACCAGTTTACCACAAGGAATAAAGTGTCAAAAGTCCCCATCAGTCCCATGTGAGCTTAGGGACTTATTCGGGGCCCAAGGTCAAAATTTTAGGTTTTTTGGATTTTTCTCGAAAACGGTAAGTTTTATCGAAAAAGTACCTCAAAGCAAAGTTGTAGATCTTAAAATTCTCTATAAAAATGATATCAATGTTTTTTCTCTAAGACCCACTATTTCCTAGATATTGCGCTTGTAAGAATCATGTTCTACATAGTATGCACACATATGCCACGTATTAGTCCGGTCATTTTAGACAATTGAAATAAAGAAAATTCCGACAGAGCCAAATCTTCGTAGAGACCTTAGGTTTACCACAAGGAATAAAGTGTCAAAAGTCCCCATCAGTCCCATGTGAGCTTAGGGACTTATTCGGGGCCCAAAGTCAAAATTTTAGGTTTTTTGGATTTTTCTCGAAAACGGTAAGTTTTATCGAAAAAGTACCTCAGAGCAAAGTTGTAGATCTTAAAATTCTCTATAAAAATGATCTCTATGATTTTTTCTCTAAGACCCACTATTTCCCAGATATTACGCTTGTAAGAATCATGTTCTACATAGTATGCACACATACGCCACGTATTAGTCCGGTCATTTTAGACAATTGAAATAAAGAAAATTCCGACAGAGCCAAATCTTCGTAGAGACCTTAGGTTTACCACAAGGAATAAAGTGTCAAAAGTCCCCATCAGTCCCATGTGAGCTTAGGGACTTATTCGGGGCCCAAGGTCAAAATTTTAGGTTTTTTGGATTTTTCTCGAAAACGGTAAGTTTTATCAAAAAAGTACCTCAGAGCAAAGTTGTAGATCTTAAAATTCTCTATAAAAATGATCTCTATGATTTTTTCTCTAAGACCCACTATTTCCCAGATATTACGCTTGTAAGAATCATGTTCTACATAGTATGCACACATACGCCACGTATTAGTCCGGTCATTTTAGACAATTGAAATAAAGAAAATTCCGACAGAGCCAAATCTTCGTAGAGACCTTAGGTTTACCACAAGGAATAAAGTGTCAAAAGTCCCCATCAGTCCCATGTGAGCTTAGGGACTTATTCGGGGCCCAAGGTCAAAATTTTAGGTTTTTTGGATTTTTCTCGAAAACGGTAAGTTTTATCAAAAAAGTACCAAAAAAGTAGATCTTAAAATTCTCTATAAAAATGATCTCTATGATTTTTTCTCTAAGACCCACTATTTCCCAGATATTACGCTTGTAAGAATCATGTTCTACATAGTATGCACACATACGCCACGTATTAGTCCGGTCATTTTAGACAATTGAAATAAAGAAAATTCCGACAGAGCCAAATCTTCGTAGAGACCTTAGGTTTACCAGTTTACCACAAGGAATAAAGTGTCAAAAGTCCCCATCAGTCCCATGTGAGCTTAGGGACTTATTCGGGGCCCAAGGTCAAAATTTTAGGTTTTTTGGATTTTTCTCGAAAACGGTAAGTTTTATCGAAAAAGTACCTCAGAGCAAAGTTGTAGATCTTAAAATTCTCTATAAAAATGGTATCTATGTTTTTTCTCTAAGACCCACTATTTCCTAGATTTTGCGCTTGTAAGAATCATGTTCTACATAGTATGCACACATATGCCACGTATTAGTCCGGTCATTTTAGACAATTAAAATAAAGAAAATTCCGACAGAGCCAAATCTTCGTAGAGACCTTAGGTTTACCACAAGGAATAAAGTGTCAAAAGTCCCCATCAGTCCCATGTGAGCTTAGGGACTTATTCGGGGCCCAAAGTCAAAATTTTAGGTTTTTTGGATTTTTCTCGAAAACGGTAAGTTTTATCGAAAAAGTACTTCAGAGCAAAGTTGTAGATCTTAAAATTCTCTATAAAAATGATCTCTATGATTTTTTCTCTAAGACCCACTATTTCCCAGATATTACGCTTGTAAGAATCATGTTCTACATAGTATGCACACATACGCCACGTATTAGTCCGGTCATTTTAGACAATTGAAATAAAGAAAATTCCGACAGAGCCAAATCTTCGTAGAGACCTTAGGTTTACCACAAGGAATAAAGTGTCAAAAGTCCCCATCAGTCCCATGTGAGCTTAGGGACTTATTCGGGGCCCAAGGTCAAAATTTTAGGTTTTTTGGATTTTTCTCGAAAACGGTAAGTTTTATCAAAAAAGTACCTCAGAGCAAAGTTGTAGATCTTAAAATTCTCTATAAAAATGATCTCTATGATTTTTTCTCTAAGACCCACTATTTCCCAGATATTACGCTTGTAAGAATCATGTTCTACATAGTATGCACACATACGCCACGTATTAGTCCGGTCATTTTAGACAATTGAAATAAAGAAAATTCCGACAGAGCCAAATCTTCGTAGAGACCTTAGGTTTACCACAAGGAATAAAGTGTCAAAAGTCCCCATCAGTCCCATGTGAGCTTAGGGACTTATTCGGGGCCCAAGGTCAAAATTTTAGGTTTTTTGGATTTTTCTCGAAAACGGTAAGTTTTATCAAAAAAGTACCTCAGAGCAAAGTTGTAGATCTTAAAATTCTCTATAAAAATGATCTCTATGATTTTTTCTCTAAGACCCACTATTTCCCAGATATTACGCTTGTAAGAATCATGTTCTACATAGTATGCACACATACGCCACGTATTAGTCCGGTCATTTTAGACAATTGAAATAAAGAAAATTCCGACAGAGCCAAATCTTCGTAGAGACCTTAGGTTTACCACAAGGAATAAAGTGTCAAAAGTCCCCATCAGTCCCATGTGAGCTTAGGGACTTATTCGGGGCCCAAGGTCAAAATTTTAGGTTTTTTGGATTTTTCTCGAAAACGGTAAGTTTTATCAAAAAAGTACCAAAAAAGTAGATCTTAAAATTCTCTATAAAAATGATCTCTATGATTTTTTCTCTAAGACCCACTATTTCCCAGATATTACGCTTGTAAGAATCATGTTCTACATAGTATGCACACATACGCCACGTATTAGTCCGGTCATTTTAGACAATTGAAATAAAGAAAATTCCGACAGAGCCAAATCTTCGTAGAGACCTTAGGTTTACCAGTTTACCACAAGGAATAAAGTGTCAAAAGTCCCCATCAGTCCCATGTGAGCTTAGGGACTTATTCGGGGCCCAAGGTCAAAATTTTAGGTTTTTTGGATTTTTCTCGAAAACGGTAAGTTTTATCGAAAAAGTACCTCAGAGCAAAGTTGTAGATCTTAAAATTCTCTATAAAAATGGTATCAATGTTTTTTCTCTAAGACCCACTATTTCCTAGATATTGCGCTTGTAAGAATCATGTTCTACATAGTATGCACACATATGCCACGTATTAGTCCGGTCATTTTAGACAATTGAAATAAAGAAAATTCCGACAGAGCCAAATCTTCGTAGAGACCTTAGGTTTACCACAAGGAATAAAGTGTCAAAAGTCCCCATCAGTCCCATGTGAGCTTAGGGACTTATTCGGGGCCCAAAGTCAAAATTTTAGGTTTTTTGGATTTTTCTCGAAAACGGTAAGTTTTATCGAAAAAGTACCTCAGAGCAAAGTTGTAGATCTTAAAATTCTCTATAAAAATGATCTCTATGATTTTTTCTCTAAGACCCACTATTTCCCAGATATTACGCTTGTAAGAATCATGTTCTACATAGTATGCACACATACGCCACGTATTAGTCCGGTCATTTTAGACAATTGAAATAAAGAAAATTCCGACAGAGCCAAATCTTCGTAGAGACCTTAGGTTTACCACAAGGAATAAAGTGTCAAAAGTCCCCATCAGTCCCATGTGAGCTTAGGGACTTATTCGGGGCCCAAGGTCAAAATTTTAGGTTTTTTGGATTTTTCTCGAAAACGGTAAGTTTTATCAAAAAAGTACCTCAGAGCAAAGTTGTAGATCTTAAAATTCTCTATAAAAATGATCTCTATGATTTTTTCTCTAAGACCCACTATTTCCCAGATATTACGCTTGTAAGAATCATGTTCTACATAGTATGCACACATACGCCACGTATTAGTCCGGTCATTTTAGACAATTGAAATAAAGAAAATTCCGACAGAGCCAAATCTTCGTAGAGACCTTAGGTTTACCACAAGGAATAAAGTGTCAAAAGTCCCCATCAGTCCCATGTGAGCTTAGGGACTTATTCGGGGCCCAAGGTCAAAATTTTAGGTTTTTTGGATTTTTCTCGAAAACGGTAAGTTTTATCAAAAAAGTACCAAAAAAGTAGATCTTAAAATTCTCTATAAAAATGATCTCTATGATTTTTTCTCTAAGACCCACTATTTCCCAGATATTACGCTTGTAAGAATCATGTTCTACATAGTATGCACACATACGCCACGTATTAGTCCGGTCATTTTAGACAATTGAAATAAAGAAAATTCCGACAGAGCCAAATCTTCGTAGAGACCTTAGGTTTACCAGTTTACCACAAGGAATAAAGTGTCAAAAGTCCCCATCAGTCCCATGTGAGCTTAGGGACCTATTCGGGGCCCAAGGTCAAAATTTTAGGTTTTTTGGATTTTTCTCGAAAACGGTAAGTTTTATCGAAAAAGTACCTCAGAGCAAAGTTGTAGATCTTAAAATTCTCTATAAAAATGGTATCTATGTTTTTTCTCTAAGACCCACTATTTCCTAGATTTTGCGCTTGTAAGAATCATGTTCTACATAGTATGCACACATATGCCACGTATTAGTCCGGTCATTTTAGACAATTAAAATAAAGAAAATTCCGACAGAGCCAAATCTTCGTAGAGACCTTAGGTTTACCACAAGGAATAAAGTGTCAAAAGTCCCCATCAGTCCCATGTGAGCTTAGGGACTTATTCGGGGCCCAAAGTCAAAATTTTAGGTTTTTTGGATTTTTCTCGAAAACGGTAAGTTTTATCGAAAAAGTACTTCAGAGCAAAGTTGTAGATCTTAAAATTCTCTATAAAAATGATCTCTATGATTTTTTCTCTAAGACCCACTATTTCCCAGATATTACGCTTGTAAGAATCATGTTCTACATAGTATGCACACATACGCCACGTATTAGTCCGGTCATTTTAGACAATTGAAATAAAGAAAATTCCGACAGAGCCAAATCTTCGTAGAGACCTTAGGTTTACCACAAGGAATAAAGTGTCAAAAGTCCCCATCAGTCCCATGTGAGCTTAGGGACTTATTCGGGGCCCAAGGTCAAAATTTTAGGTTTTTTGGATTTTTCTCGAAAACGGTAAGTTTTATCAAAAAAGTACCTCAGAGCAAAGTTGTAGATCTTAAAATTCTCTATAAAAATGATCTCTATGATTTTTTCTCTAAGACCCACTATTTCCCAGATATTACGCTTGTAAGAATCATGTTCTACATAGTATGCACACATACGCCACGTATTAGTCCGGTCATTTTAGACAATTGAAATAAAGAAAATTCCGACAGAGCCAAATCTTCGTAGAGACCTTAGGTTTACCACAAGGAATAAAGTGTCAAAAGTCCCCATCAGTCCCATGTGAGCTTAGGGACTTATTCGGGGCCCAAGGTCAAAATTTTAGGTTTTTTGGATTTTTCTCGAAAACGGTAAGTTTTATCAAAAAAGTACCTCAGAGCAAAGTTGTAGATCTTAAAATTCTCTATAAAAATGATCTCTATGATTTTTTCTCTAAGACCCACTATTTCCCAGATATTACGCTTGTAAGAATCATGTTCTACATAGTATGCACACATACGCCACGTATTAGTCCGGTCATTTTAGACAATTGAAATAAAGAAAATTCCGACAGAGCCAAATCTTCGTAGAGACCTTAGGTTTACCACAAGGAATAAAGTGTCAAAAGTCCCCATCAGTCCCATGTGAGCTTAGGGACTTATTCGGGGCCCAAGGTCAAAATTTTAGGTTTTTTGGATTTTTCTCGAAAACGGTAAGTTTTATCAAAAAAGTACCAAAAAAGTAGATCTTAAAATTCTCTATAAAAATGATCTCTATGATTTTTTCTCTAAGACCCACTATTTCCCAGATATTACGCTTGTAAGAATCATGTTCTACATAGTATGCACACATACGCCACGTATTAGTCCGGTCATTTTAGACAATTGAAATAAAGAAAATTCCGACAGAGCCAAATCTTCGTAGAGACCTTAGGTTTACCAGTTTACCACAAGGAATAAAGTGTCAAAAGTCCCCATCAGTCCCATGTGAGCTTAGGGACTTATTCGGGGCCCAAGGTCAAAATTTTAGGTTTTTTGGATTTTTCTCGAAAACGGTAAGTTTTATCGAAAAAGTACCTCAGAGCAAAGTTGTAGATCTTAAAATTCTCTATAAAAATGGTATCTATGTTTTTTCTCTAAGACCCACTATTTCCTAGATTTTGCGCTTGTAAGAATCATGTTCTACATAGTATGCACACATATGCCACGTATTAGTCCGGTCATTTTAGACAATTAAAATAAAGAAAATTCCGACAGAGCCAAATCTTCGTAGAGACCTTAGGTTTACCACAAGGAATAAAGTGTCAAAAGTCCCCATCAGTCCCATGTGAGCTTAGGGACTTATTCGGGGCCCAAAGTCAAAATTTTAGGTTTTTTGGATTTTTCTCGAAAACGGTAAGTTTTATCGAAAAAGTACTTCAGAGCAAAGTTGTAGATCTTAAAATTCTCTATAAAAATGATCTCTATGATTTTTTCTCTAAGACCCACTATTTCCCAGATATTACGCTTGTAAGAATCATGTTCTACATAGTATGCACACATACGCCACGTATTAGTCCGGTCATTTTAGACAATTGAAATAAAGAAAATTCCGACAGAGCCAAATCTTCGTAGAGACCTTAGGTTTACCACAAGGAATAAAGTGTCAAAAGTCCCCATCAGTCCCATGTGAGCTTAGGGACTTATTCGGGGCCCAAGGTCAAAATTTTAGGTTTTTTGGATTTTTCTCGAAAACGGTAAGTTTTATCAAAAAAGTACCTCAGAGCAAAGTTGTAGATCTTAAAACTCTCTATAAAAATGATCTCTATGACTTTTTCTCTAAGACCCACTATTTCCCAGATATTACGCTTGTAAGAATCATGTTCTACATAGTATGCACACATACGCCACGTATTAGTCCGGTCATTTTAGACAATTGAAATAAAGAAAATTCCGACAGAGCCAAATCTTCGTAGAGACCTTAGGTTTACCACAAGGAATAAAGTGTCAAAAGTCCCCATCAGTCCCATGTGAGCTTAGGGACTTATTCGGGGCCCAAGGTCAAAATTTGAGGTTTTTTGGATTTTTCTCGAAAACGGTAAGTTTTATCGAAAAAGTACCTCAGAGCAAAGTTGTAGATCTTAAAATTCTCTATAAAAATGGTATCTATGTTTTTTCTCTAAGACCCACTATTTCCTAGATATTGCGCTTGTAAGAATCATGTTCTACATAGTATGCACACATATGCCACGTATTAGTCCGGTCATTTTAGACAATTAAAATAAAGAAAATTCCGACAGAGCCAAATCTTCGTAGAGACCTTAGGTTTACCACAAGGAATAAAGTGTCAAAAGTCCCCATCAGTCCCATGTGAGCTTAGGGACTTATTCGGGGCCCAAAGTCAAAATTTTAGGTTTTTTGGATTTTTCTCGAAAACGGTAAGTTTTATCGAAAAAGTACCTCAGAGCAAAGTTGTAGATCTTAAAATTCTCTATAAAAATGATCTCTATGATTTTTTCTCTAAGCCCCACTATTTCCCAGATATTACGCTTGTAAGAATCATGTTCTACATAGTATGCACACATACGCCACGTATTAGTCCGGTTATTTTAGACAATTGAAATAAAGAAAATTCCGACAGAGCCAAATCTTCGTAGAGACCTTAGGTTTACCAGTTTACCACAAGGAATAAAGTGTCAAAAGTCCCCATCAGTCCCATGTGAGCTTAGGGACTTATTCGGGGCCCAAGGTCAAAATTTTAGGTTTTTTGGATTTTTCTCGAAAACGGTAAGTTTTATCGAAAAAGTACCTCAAAGCAAAGTTGTAGATCTTAAAATTCTCTATAAAAATGGTATCAATGTTTTTTCTCTAAGACCCACTATTTCCTAGATATTGCGCTTGTAAGAATCATGTTCTACATAGTATGCACACATATGCCACGTATTAGTCCGGTCATTTTAGACAATTGAAATAAAGAAAATTCCGACAGAGCCAAATCTTCGTAGAGACCTTAGGTTTACCACAAGGAATAAAGTGTCAAAAGTCCCCATCAGTCCCATGTGAGCTTAGGGACTTATTCGGGGCCCAAAGTCAAAATTTTAGGTTTTTTGGATTTTTCTCGAAAACGGTAAGTTTTATCGAAAAAGTACCTCAGAGCAAAGTTGTAGATCTTAAAATTCTCTATAAAAATGATCTCTATGATTTTTTCTCTAAGACCCACTATTTCCCAGATATTACGCTTGTAAGAATCATGTTCTACATAGTATGCACACATACGCCACGTATTAGTCCGGTCATTTTAGACAATTGAAATAAAGAAAATTCCGACAGAGCCAAATCTTCGTAGAGACCTTAGGTTTACCACAAGGAATAAAGTGTCAAAAGTCCCCATCAGTCCCATGTGAGCTTAGGGACTTATTCGGGGCCCAAGGTCAAAATTTTAGGTTTTTTGGATTTTTCTCGAAAACGGTAAGTTTTATCAAAAAAGTACCTCAGAGCAAAGTTGTAGATCTTAAAATTCTCTATAAAAATGATCTCTATGATTTTTTCTCTAAGACCCACTATTTCCCAGATATTACGCTTGTAAGAATCATGTTCTACATAGTATGCACACATACGCCACGTATTAGTCCGGTCATTTTAGACAATTGAAATAAAGAAAATTCCGACAGAGCCAAATCTTCGTAGAGACCTTAGGTTTACCACAAGGAATAAAGTGTCAAAAGTCCCCATCAGTCCCATGTGAGCTTAGGGACTTATTCGGGGCCCAAGGTCAAAATTTTAGGTTTTTTGGATTTTTCTCGAAAACGGTAAGTTTTATCAAAAAAGTACCAAAAAAGTAGATCTTAAAATTCTCTATAAAAATGATCTCTATGATTTTTTCTCTAAGACCCACTATTTCCCAGATATTACGCTTGTAAGAATCATGTTCTACATAGTATGCACACATACGCCACGTATTAGTCCGGTCATTTTAGACAATTGAAATAAAGAAAATTCCGACAGAGCCAAATCTTCGTAGAGACCTTAGGTTTACCAGTTTACCACAAGGAATAAAGTGTCAAAAGTCCCCATCAGTCCCATGTGAGCTTAGGGACTTATTCGGGGCCCAAGGTCAAAATTTTAGGTTTTTTGGATTTTTCTCGAAAACGGTAAGTTTTATCGAAAAAGTACCTCAGAGCAAAGTTGTAGATCTTAAAATTCTCTATAAAAATGGTATCTATGTTTTTTCTCTAAGACCCACTATTTCCTAGATTTTGCGCTTGTAAGAATCATGTTCTACATAGTATGCACACATATGCCACGTATTAGTCCGGTCATTTTAGACAATTAAAATAAAGAAAATTCCGACAGAGCCAAATCTTCGTAGAGACCTTAGGTTTACCACAAGGAATAAAGTGTCAAAAGTCCCCATCAGTCCCATGTGAGCTTAGGGACTTATTCGGGGCCCAAAGTCAAAATTTTAGGTTTTTTGGATTTTTCTCGAAAACGGTAAGTTTTATCGAAAAAGTACTTCAGAGCAAAGTTGTAGATCTTAAAATTCTCTATAAAAATGATCTCTATGATTTTTTCTCTAAGACCCACTATTTCCCAGATATTACGCTTGTAAGAATCATGTTCTACATAGTATGCACACATACGCCACGTATTAGTCCGGTCATTTTAGACAATTGAAATAAAGAAAATTCCGACAGAGCCAAATCTTCGTAGAGACCTTAGGTTTACCACAAGGAATAAAGTGTCAAAAGTCCCCATCAGTCCCATGTGAGCTTAGGGACTTATTCGGGGCCCAAGGTCAAAATTTTAGGTTTTTTGGATTTTTCTCGAAAACGGTAAGTTTTATCAAAAAAGTACCTCAGAGCAAAGTTGTAGATCTTAAAACTCTCTATAAAAATGATCTCTATGACTTTTTCTCTAAGACCCACTATTTCCCAGATATTACGCTTGTAAGAATCATGTTCTACATAGTATGCACACATACGCCACGTATTAGTCCGGTCATTTTAGACAATTGAAATAAAGAAAATTCCGACAGAGCCAAATCTTCGTAGAGACCTTAGGTTTACCACAAGGAATAAAGTGTCAAAAGTCCCCATCAGTCCCATGTGAGCTTAGGGACTTATTCGGGGCCCAAGGTCAAAATTTTAGGTTTTTTGGATTTTTCTCGAAAACGGTAAGTTTTATCGAAAAAGTACCTCAGAGCAAAGTTGTAGATCTTAAAATTCTCTATAAAAATGGTATCTATGTTTTTTCTCTAAGACCCACTATTTCCTAGATATTGCGCTTGTAAGAATCATGTTCTACATAGTATGCACACATATGCCACGTATTAGTCCGGTCATTTTAGACAATTAAAATAAAGAAAATTTCGACAGAGCCAAATCTTCGTAGAGACCTTAGGTTTACCACAAGGAATAAAGTGTCAAAAGTCCCCATCAGTCCCATGTGAGCTTAGGGACTTATTCGGGGCCCAAAGTCAAAATTTTAGGTTTTTTGGATTTTTCTCGAAAACGGTAAGTTTTATCGAAAAAGTACCTCAGAGCAAAGTTGTAGATCTTAAAATTCTCTATAAAAATGATCTCTATGATTTTTTCTCTAAGCCCCACTATTTCCCAGATATTACGCTTGTAAGAATCATGTTCTACATAGTATGCACACATACGCCACGTATTAGTCCGGTTATTTTAGACAATTGAAATAAAGAAAATTCCGACAGAGCCAAATCTTCGTAGAGACCTTAGGTTTACCAGTTTACCACAAGGAATAAAGTGTCAAAAGTCCCTATCAGTCCCATGTGCGCTTAGGGACTTATTCGGGGCCCAAGGTCAAAATTTTAGGTTTTTTGGATTTTTCTCGACAACGGTAAGTTTTATCGAAAAAGTACTTCAAAGCATAGTTGTAGATCTTAAAATTCTCTATAAAAATGGTATCAATGTTTTTTCTCTAAGACCCACTATTTCCTAGATATTGCGCTTGTAAGAATCATGTTCTACATAGTATGCACACATATGCCACGTATTAGTCCGGTCATTTTAGACAATTGAAATAAAGAAAATTCCGACAGAGCCAAATCTTCGTAGAGACCTTAGGTTTACCACAAGGAATAAAGTGTCAAAAGTCCCCATCAGTCCCATGTGAGCTTAGGGACTTATTCGGGGCCCAAAGTCAAAATTTTAGGTTTTTTGGATTTTTCTCGAAAACGGTAAGTTTTATCGAAAAAGTACCTCAGAGCAAAGTTGTAGATCTTAAAATTCTCTATAAAAATGATCTCTATGATTTTTTCTCTAAGACCCACTATTTCCCAGATATTACGCTTGTAAGAATCATGTTCTACATAGTATGCACACATACGCCACGTATTAGTCCGGTCATTTTAGACAATTGAAATAAAGAAAATTCCGACAGAGCCAAATCTTCGTAGAGACCTTAGGTTTACCACAAGGAATAAAGTGTCAAAAGTCCCCATCAGTCCCATGTGAGCTTAGGGACTTATTCGGGGCCCAAGGTCAAAATTTTAGGTTTTTTGGATTTTTCTCGAAAACGGTAAGTTTTATCAAAAAAGTACCTCAGAGCAAAGTTGTAGATCTTAAAATTCTCTATAAAAATGATCTCTATGATTTTTTCTCTAAGACCCACTATTTCCCAGATATTACGCTTGTAAGAATCATGTTCTACATAGTATGCACACATACGCCACGTATTAGTCCGGTCATTTTAGACAATTGAAATAAAGAAAATTCCGACAGAGCCAAATCTTCGTAGAGACCTTAGGTTTACCACAAGGAATAAAGTGTCAAAAGTCCCCATCAGTCCCATGTGAGCTTAGGGACTTATTCGGGGCCCAAGGTCAAAATTTTAGGTTTTTTGGATTTTTCTCGAAAACGGTAAGTTTTATCAAAAAAGTACCAAAAAAGTAGATCTTAAAATTCTCTATAAAAATGATCTCTATGATTTTTTCTCTAAGACCCACTATTTCCCAGATATTACGCTTGTAAGAATCATGTTCTACATAGTATGCACACATACGCCACGTATTAGTCCGGTCATTTTAGACAATTGAAATAAAGAAAATTCCGACAGAGCCAAATCTTCGTAGAGACCTTAGGTTTACCAGTTTACCACAAGGAATAAAGTGTCAAAAGTCCCCATCAGTCCCATGTGAGCTTAGGGACTTATTCGGGGCCCAAGGTCAAAATTTTAGGTTTTTTGGATTTTTCTCGAAAACGGTAAGTTTTATCGAAAAAGTACCTCAGAGCAAAGTTGTAGATCTTAAAATTCTCTATAAAAATGGTATCTATGTTTTTTCTCTAAGACCCACTATTTCCTAGATTTTGCGCTTGTAAGAATCATGTTCTACATAGTATGCACACATATGCCACGTATTAGTCCGGTCATTTTAGACAATTGAAATAAAGAAAATTCCGACAGAGCCAAATCTTCGTAGAGACCTTAGGTTTACCACAAGGAATAAAGTGTCAAAAGTCCCCATCAGTCCCATGTGAGCTTAGGGACTTATTCGGGGCCCAAAGTCAAAATTTTAGGTTTTTTGGATTTTTCTCGAAAACGGTAAGTTTTATCGAAAAAGTACCTCAGAGCAAAGTTGTAGATCTTAAAATTCTCTATAAAAATGATCTCTATGATTTTTTCTCTAAGACCCACTATTTCCCAGATATTACGCTTGTAAGAATCATGTTCTACATAGTATGCACACATACGCCACGTATTAGTCCGGTCATTTTAGACAATTGAAATAAAGAAAATTCCGACAGAGCCAAATCTTCGTAGAGACCTTAGGTTTACCACAAGGAATAAAGTGTCAAAAGTCCCCATCAGTCCCATGTGAGCTTAGGGACTTATTCGGGGCCCAAGGTCAAAATTTTAGGTTTTTTGGATTTTTCTCGAAAACGGTAAGTTTTATCAAAAAAGTACCTCAGAGCAAAGTTGTAGATCTTAAAATTCTCTATAAAAATGATCTCTATGATTTTTTCTCTAAGACCCACTATTTCCCAGATATTACGCTTGTAAGAATCATGTTCTACATAGTATGCACACATACGCCACGTATTAGTCCGGTCATTTTAGACAATTGAAATAAAGAAAATTCCGACAGAGCCAAATCTTCGTAGAGACCTTAGGTTTACCACAAGGAATAAAGTGTCAAAAGTCCCCATCAGTCCCATGTGAGCTTAGGGACTTATTCGGGGCCCAAGGTCAAAATTTTAGGTTTTTTGGATTTTTCTCGAAAACGGTAAGTTTTATCAAAAAAGGACCTCAGAGCAAAGTTGTAGATCTTAAAATTCTCTATAAAAATGATTTCTATGATTTTTTCTCTAAGACCCACTATTTCCCAGATATTACGCTTGTAAGAATCATGTTCTACATAGTATGCACACATACGCCACGTATTAGTCCGGTCATTTTAGACAATTGAAATAAAGAAAATTCCGACAGAGCCAAATCTTCGTAGAGACCTTAGGTTTACCAGTTTACCACAAGGAATAAAGTGTCAAAAGTCCCCATCAGTCCCATGTGAGCTTAGGGACTTATTCGGGGCCCAAGGTCAAAATTTTAGGTTTTTTGGATTTTTCTCGAAAACGGTAAGTTTTATCGAAAAAGTACCTCAGAGCAAAGTTGTAGATCTTAAAATTCTCTATAAAAATGGTATCTATGTTTTTTCTCTAAGACCCACTATTTCCTAGATATTGCGCTTGTAAGAATCATGTTCTACATAGTATGCACACATATGCCACGTATTAGTCCGGTCATTTTAGACAATTAAAATAAAGAAAATTCCGACAGAGCCAAATCTTCGTAGAGACCTTAGGTTTACCACAAGGAATAAAGTGTCAAAAGTCCCCATCAGTCCCATGTGAGCTTAGGGACTTATTCGGGGCCCAAAGTCAAAATTTTAGGTTTTTTGGATTTTTCTCGAAAACGGTAAGTTTTATCGAAAAAGTACCTCAGAGCAAAGTTGTAGATCTTAAAATTCTCTATAAAAATGATCTCTATGATTTTTTTTCTAAGACCCACTATTTCCCAGATATTACGCTTGTAAGAATCATGTTCTACATAGTATGCACACATACGCCACGTATTAGTCCGGTCATTTTAGACAATTGAAATAAAGAAAATTCCGACAGAGCCAAATCTTCGTAGAAACCTTAGGTTTACCAGTTTACCACAAGGAATAAAGTGTCAAAAGTCCCCATCAGTCCCATGTGAGCTTAGGGACTTATTCGGGGCCCAAGGTCAAAATTTTAGGTTTTTTGGATTTTTCTCGAAAACGGTAAGTTTTATCGAAAAAGTACCTCAGAGCAAAGTTGTAGATCTTAAAATTCTCTATAAAAATGATCTCTATGATTTTTTCTCTAAGACCCACTATTTCCCAGATATTACGCTTGTAAGAATCATGTTCTACATAGTATGCACACATACGCCACGTATTAGTCCGGTCATTTTAGACAATTGAAATAAAGAAAATTCCGACAGAGCCAAATCTTCGTAGAGACCTTAGGTTTACCACAAGAAATAAAGTGTCAAAAGTCCCCATCAGTCCCATGTAAGCTTAGGGACTTATTCGGGGCCCAAGGTCAAAATTTTAGGTTTTTTGGATTTTTCTCGAAAACGGTAAGTTTTATCAAAAAAGTACCTCAGAGCAAAGTTGTAGATCTTAAAATTCTCTATAAAAATGATTTCTATGATTTTTTCTCTAAGACCCACTATTTCCCAGATATTACGCTTGTAAGAATCATGTTCTACATAGTATGCACACATACGCCACGTATTAGTCCGGTCATTTTAGACAATTGAAATAAAGAAAATTCCGACAGAGCCAAATCTTCGTAGAGACCTTAGGTTTACCACAAGGAATAAAGTGTCAAAAGTCCCCATCAGTCCCATGTGAGCTTAGGGACTTATTCGGGGCCCAAGGTCAAAATTTTAGGTTTTTTGGATTTTTCTCAAAAACGGTAAGTTTTATCAAAAAAGTACCAAAAAAGTAGATCTTAAAATTCTCTATAAAAATGATCTCTATGATTTTTTCTCTAAGACCCACTATTTCCCAGATATTACGCTTGTAAGAATCATGTTCTACATAGTATGCACACATACGCCACGTATTAGTCCGGTCATTTTAGACAATTGAAATAAAGAAAATTCCGACAGAGCCAAATCTTCGTAGAGACCTTAGGTTTACCAGTTTACCACAAGGAATAAAGTGTCAAAAGTCCCCATCAGTCCCATGTGAGCTTAGGGACTTATTCGGGGCCCAAGGTCAAAATTTTAGGTTTTTTGGATTTTTCTCGAAAACGGTAAGTTTTATCGAAAAAGTACCTCAAAGCAAAGTTGTAGATCTTAAAATTCTCTATAAAAATGGTATCAATGTTTTTTCTCTAAGACCCACTATTTCCTAGATATTGCGCTTGTAAGAATCATGTTCTACATAGTATGCACACATATGCCACGTATTAGTCCGGTCATTTTAGACAATTGAAATAAAGAAAATTCCGACAGAGCCAAATCTTCGTAGAGACCTTAGGTTTACCACAAGGAATAAAGTGTCAAAAGTCCCCATCAGTCCCATGTGAGCTTAGGGACTTATTCGGGGCCCAAAGTCAAAATTTTAGGTTTTTTGGATTTTTCTCGAAAACGGTAAGTTTTATCGAAAAAGTACCTCAGAGCAAAGTTGTAGATCTTAAAATTCTCTATAAAAATGATCTCTATGATTTTTTCTCTAAGACCCACTATTTCCCAGATATTACGCTTGTAAGAATCATGTTCTACATAGTATGCACACATACGCCACGTATTAGTCCGGTCATTTTAGACAATTGAAATAAAGAAAATTCCGACAGAGCCAAATCTTCGTAGAGACCTTAGGTTTACCACAAGGAATAAAGTGTCAAAAGTCCCCATCAGTCCCATGTGAGCTTAGGGACTTATTCGGGGCCCAAGGTCAAAATTTTAGGTTTTTTGGATTTTTCTCGAAAACGGTAAGTTTTATCAAAAAAGTACCTCAGAGCAAAGTTGTAGATCTTAAAATTCTCTATAAAAATGATCTCTATGATTTTTTCTCTAAGACCCACTATTTCCCAGATATTACGCTTGTAAGAATCATGTTCTACATAGTATGCACACATACGCCACGTATTAGTCCGGTCATTTTAGACAATTGAAATAAAGAAAATTCCGACAGAGCCAAATCTTCGTAGAGACCTTAGGTTTACCACAAGGAATAAAGTGTCAAAAGTCCCCATCAGTCCCATGTGAGCTTAGGGACTTATTCGGGGCCCAAGGTCAAAATTTTAGGTTTTTTGGATTTTTCTCGAAAACGGTAAGTTTTATCAAAAAAGTACCAAAAAAGTAGATCTTAAAATTCTCTATAAAAATGATCTCTATGATTTTTTCTCTAAGACCCACTATTTCCCAGATATTACGCTTGTAAGAATCATGTTCTACATAGTATGCACACATACGCCACGTATTAGTCCGGTCATTTTAGACAATTGAAATAAAGAAAATTCCGACAGAGCCAAATCTTCGTAGAGACCTTAGGTTTACCAGTTTACCACAAGGAATAAAGTGTCAAAAGTCCCCATCAGTCCCATGTGAGCTTAGGGACTTATTCGGGGCCCAAGGTCAAAATTTTAGGTTTTTTGGATTTTTCTCGAAAACGGTAAGTTTTATCGAAAAAGTACCTCAGAGCAAAGTTGTAGATCTTAAAATTCTCTATAAAAATGGTATCTATGTTTTTTCTCTAAGACCCACTATTTCCTAGATTTTGCGCTTGTAAGAATCATGTTCTACATAGTATGCACACATATGCCACGTATTAGTCCGGTCATTTTAGACAATTAAAATAAAGAAAATTCCGACAGAGCCAAATCTTCGTAGAGACCTTAGGTTTACCACAAGGAATAAAGTGTCAAAAGTCCCCATCAGTCCCATGTGAGCTTAGGGACTTATTCGGGGCCCAAAGTCAAAATTTTAGGTTTTTTGGATTTTTCTCGAAAACGGTAAGTTTTATCGAAAAAGTACTTCAGAGCAAAGTTGTAGATCTTAAAATTCTCTATAAAAATGATCTCTATGATTTTTTCTCTAAGACCCACTATTTCCCAGATATTACGCTTGTAAGAATCATGTTCTACATAGTATGCACACATACGCCACGTATTAGTCCGGTCATTTTAGACAATTGAAATAAAGAAAATTCCGACAGAGCCAAATCTTCGTAGAGACCTTAGGTTTACCACAAGGAATAAAGTGTCAAAAGTCCCCATCAGTCCCATGTGAGCTTAGGGACTTATTCGGGGCCCAAGGTCAAGATTTTAGGTTTTTTGGATTTTTCTCGAAAACGGTAAGTTTTATCAAAAAAGTACCTCAGAGCAAAGTTGTAGATCTTAAAACTCTCTATAAAAATGATCTCTATGACTTTTTCTCTAAGACCCACTATTTCCCAGATATTACGCTTGTAAGAATCATGTTCTACATAGTATGCACACATACGCCACGTATTAGTCCGGTCATTTTAGACAATTGAAATAAAGAAAATTCCGACAGAGCCAAATCTTCGTAGAGACCTTAGGTTTACCACAAGGAATAAAGTGTCAAAAGTCCCCATCAGTCCCATGTGAGCTTAGGGACTTATTCGGGGCCCAAGGTCAAAATTTTAGGTTTTTTGGATTTTTCTCGAAAACGGTAAGTTTTATCAAAAAAGTACCTCAGAGCAAAGTTGTAGATCTTAAAATTCTCTATAAAAATGATTTCTATGATTTTTTCTCTAAGACCCACTATTTCCCAGATATTACGCTTGTAAGAATCATGTTCTACATAGTATGCACACATACGCCACGTATTAGTCCGGTCATTTTAGACAATTGAAATAAAGAAAATTCCGACAGAGCCAAATCTTCGTAGAGACCTTAGGTTTACCAGTTTACCATAAGGAATAAAGTGTCAAAAGTCCCCATCAGTCCCATGTGAGCTTAGGGACTTATTCGGGGCCCAAGGTCAAAATTTTAGGTTTTTTGGATTTTTCTCGAAAACGGTAAGTTTTATCGAAAAAGTACCTCAGAGCAAAGTTGTAGATCTTAAAATTCTCTATAAAAATGGTATCTATGTTTTTTCTCTAAGACCCACTATTTCCTAGATATTGCGCTTGTAAGAATCATGTTCTACATAGTATGCACACATATGCCACGTATTAGTCCGGTCATTTTAGACAATTAAAATAAAGAAAATTCCGACAGAGCCAAATCTTCGTAGAGACCTTAGGTTTACCACAAGGAATAAAGTGTCAAAAGTCCCCATCAGTCCCATGTGAGCTTAGGGACTTATTCGGGGCCCAAAGTCAAAATTTTAGGTTTTTTGGATTTTTCTCGAAAACGGTAAGTTTTATCGAAAAAGTACCTCAGAGCAAAGTTGTAGATCTTAAAATTCTCTATAAAAATGATCTCTATGATTTTTTTTCTAAGACCCACTATTTCCCAGATATTACGCTTGTAAGAATCATGTTCTACATAGTATGCACACATACGCCACGTATTAGTCCGGTCATTTTAGACAATTGAAATAAAGAAAATTCCGACAGAGCCAAATCTTCGTAGAAACCTTAGGTTTACCAGTTTACCACAAGGAATAAAGTGTCAAAAGTCCCCATCAGTCCCATGTGAGCTTAGGGACTTATTCGGGGCCCAAGGTCAAAATTTTAGGTTTTTTGGATTTTTCTCGAAAACGGTAAGTTTTATCGAAAAAGTACCTCAGAGCAAAGTTGTAGATCTTAAACTTCTCTATAAAAATGATCTCTATGATTTTTTCTCTAAGACCCACTATTTCCCAGATATTACGCTTGTAAGAATCATGTTCTACATAGTATGCACACATACGCCACGTATTAGTCCGGTCATTTTAGACAATTGAAATAAAGAAAATTCCGACAGAGCCAAATCTTCGTAGAGACCTTAGGTTTACCACAAGGAATAAAGTGTCAAAAGTCCCCATCAGTCCCATGTGAGCTTAGGGACTTATTCGGGGCCCAAAGTCAAAATTTTAGGTTTTTTGGATTTTTCTCGAAAACGGTAAGTTTTATCGAAAAAGTACCTCAGAGCAAAGTTGTAGATCTTAAAATTCTCTATAAAAATGATCTCTATGATTTTTTTTCTAAGACCCACTATTTCCCAGATATTACGCTTGTAAGAATCATGTTCTACATAGTATGCACACATACGCCACGTATTAGTCCGGTCATTTTAGACAATTGAAATAAAGAAAATTCCGACAGAGCCAAATCTTCGTAGAAACCTTAGGTTTACCAGTTTACCACAAGGAATAAAGTGTCAAAAGTCCCCATCAGTCCCATGTGAGCTTAGGGACTTATTCGGGGCCCAAGGTCAAAATTTTAGGTTTTTTGGATTTTTCTCGAAAACGGTAAGTTTTATCGAAAAAGTACCTCAGAGCAAAGTTGTAGATCTTAAACTTCTCTATAAAAATGATCTCTATGATTTTTTCTCTAAGACCCACTATTTCCCAGATATTACGCTTGTAAGAATCATGTTCTACATAGTATGCACACATACGCCACGTATTAGTCCGGTCATTTTAGACAATTGAAATAAAGAAAATTCCGACAGAGCCAAATCTTCGTAGAGACCTTAGGTTTACCAGTTTACCATAAGGAATAAAGTGTCAAAAGTCCCCATCAGTCCCATGTGAGCTTAGGGACTTATTCGGGGCCCAAGGTCAAAATTTTAGGTTTTTTGGATTTTTCTCGAAAACGGTAAGTTTTATCGAAAAAGTACCTCAGAGCAAAGTTGTAGATCTTAAAATTCTCTATAAAAATGATCTCTATGATTTTTTCTCTAAGACCCACTATTTCTCAGATATTACGCTTGTAAGAATCATGTTCTACATAGTATGCACACATACGCCACGTATTAGTCCGGTCATTTTAGACAATTGAAATAAAGAAAATTCCGACAGAGCCAAATCTTCGTAGAGACCTTAGGTTTACCACAAGGAATAAAGTGTCAAAAGTCCCCATCAGTCCCATGTGAGCTTAGGGACTTATTCGGGGCCCAAGGTCAAAATTTTAGGTTTTTTGGATTTTTCTCGAAAACGGTAAGTTTTATCAAAAAAGTACCTCAGAGCAAAGTTGTAGATCTTAAAATTCTCTATAAAAATGATCTCTATGATTTTTTCTCTAAGACCCACTATTTCCCAGATATTACGCTTGTAAGAATCATGTTCTACATAGTATGCACACATACGCCACGTATTAGTCCGGTCATTTTAGACAATTGAAATAAAGAAAATTCCGACAGAGCCAAATCTTCGTAGAGACCTTAGGTTTACCACAAGGAATAAAGTGTCAAAAGTCCCCATCAGTCCCATGTGAGCTTAGGGACTTATTCGGGGCCCAAGGTCAAAATTTTAGGTTTTTTGGATTTTTCTCGAAAACGGTAAGTTTTATCAAAAAAGTACCAAAAAAGTAGATCTTAAAATTCTCTATAAAAATGATCTCTATGATTTTTTCTCTAAGACCCACTATTTCCCAGATATTACGCTTGTAAGAATCATGTTCTACATAGTATGCACACATACGCCACGTATTAGTCCGGTCATTTTAGACAATTGAAATAAAGAAAATTCCGACAGAGCCAAATCTTCGTAGAGACCTTAGGTTTACCAGTTTACCACAAGGAATAAAGTGTCAAAAGTCCCCATCAGTCCCATGTGAGCTTAGGGACTTATTCGGGGCCCAAGGTCAAAATTTTAGGTTTTTTGGATTTTTCTCGAAAACGGTAAGTTTTATCGAAAAAGTACCTCAGAGCAAAGTTGTAGATCTTAAAATTCTCTATAAAAATGGTATCTATGTTTTTTCTCTAAGACCCACTATTTCCTAGATTTTGCGCTTGTAAGAATCATGTTCTACATAGTATGCACACATATGCCACGTATTAGTCCGGTCATTTTAGACAATTAAAATAAAGAAAATTCCGACAGAGCCAAATCTTCGTAGAGACCTTAGGTTTACCACAAGGAATAAAGTGTCAAAAGTCCCCATCAGTCCCATGTGAGCTTAGGGACTTATTCGGGGCCCAAGGTCAAAATTTTAGGTTTTTTGGATTTTTCTCGAAAACGGTAAGTTTTATCGAAAAAGTACTTCAGAGCAAAGTTGTAGATCTTAAAATTCTCTATAAAAATGATCTCTATGATTTTTTCTCTAAGACCCACTATTTCCCAGATATTACGCTTGTAAGAATCATGTTCTACATAGTATGCACACATACGCCACGTATTAGTCCGGTCATTTTAGACAATTGAAATAAAGAAAATTCCGACAGAGCCAAATCTTCGTAGAGACCTTAGGTTTACCACAAGGAGCAAAGTGTCAAAAGTCCCCATCAGTCCCATGTGAGCTTAGGGGCTTATTCGGGGCCCAGGGTCAAGATTTTAGGTTTTTTGGATTTTTCTCGAAAACGGTAAGTTTTATCAAAAAAGTACCTCAGAGCAAAGTTGTAGATCTTAAAACTCTCTATAAAAATGATCTCTATGACTTTTTCTCTAAGACCCACTATTTCCCAGATATTACGCTTGTAAGAATCATGTTCTACATAGTATGCACACATACGCCACGTATTAGTCCGGTCATTTTAGACAATTGAAATAAAGAAAATTCCGACAGAGCCAAATCTTCGTAGAGACCTTAGGTTTACCACAAGGAATAAAGTGTCAAAAGTCCCCATCAGTCCCATGTGAGCTTAGGGACTTATTCGGGGCCCAAGGTCAAAATTTTAGGTTTTTTGGATTTTTCTCGAAAACGGTAAGTTTTATCAAAAAAGTACCTCAGAGCAAAGTTGTAGATCTTAAAATTCTCTATAAAAATGATTTCTATGATTTTTTCTCTAAGACCCACTATTTCCCAGATATTACGCTTGTAAGAATCATGTTCTACATAGTATGCACACATACGCCACGTATTAGTCCGGTCATTTTAGACAATTGAAATAAAGAAAATTCCGACAGAGCCAAATCTTCGTAGAGACCTTAGGTTTACCAGTTTACCATAAGGAATAAAGTGTCAAAAGTCCCCATCAGTCCCATGTGAGCTTAGGGACTTATTCGGGGCCCAAGGTCAAAATTTTAGGTTTTTTGGATTTTTCTCGAAAACGGTAAGTTTTATCGAAAAAGTACCTCAGAGCAAAGTTGTAGATCTTAAAATTCTCTATAAAAATGGTATCTATGTTTTTTCTCTAAGACCCACTATTTCCTAGATATTGCGCTTGTAAGAATCATGTTCTACATAGTATGCACACATATGCCACGTATTAGTCCGGTCATTTTAGACAATTAAAATAAAGAAAATTCCGACAGAGCCAAATCTTCGTAGAGACCTTAGGTTTACCACAAGGAATAAATTGTCAAAAGTCCCCATCAGTCCCATGTGAGCTTAGGGACTTATTCGGGGCCCAAAGTCAAAATTTTAGGTTTTTTGGATTTTTCTCGAAAACGGTAAGTTTTATCGAAAAAGTACCTCAGAGCAAAGTTGTAGATCTTAAAATTCTCTATAAAAATGATCTCTATGATTTTTTTTCTAAGACCCACTATTTCCCAGATATTACGCTTGTAAGAATCATGTTCTACATAGTATGCACACATACGCCACGTATTAGTCCGGTCATTTTAGACAATTGAAATAAAGAAAATTCCGACAGAGCCAAATCTTCGTAGAAACCTTAGGTTTACCAGTTTACCACAAGGAATAAAGTGTCAAAAGTCCCCATCAGTCCCATGTGAGCTTAGGGACTTATTCGGGGCCCAAGGTCAAAATTTTAGGTTTTTTGGATTTTTCTCGAAAACGGTAAGTTTTATCGAAAAAGTACCTCAGAGCAAAGTTGTAGATCTTAAAATTCTCTATAAAAATGATCTCTATGATTTTTTCTCTAAGACCCACTATTTCCCAGATATTACGCTTGTAAGAATCATGTTCTACATAGTATGCACACATACGCCACGTATTAGTCCGGTCATTTTAGACAATTGAAATAAAGAAAATTCCGACAGAGCCAAATCTTCGTAGAGACCTTAGGTTTACCACAAGGAATAAAGTGTCAAAAGTCCCCATCAGTCCCATGTGAGCTTAGGGACTTATTCGGGGCCCAAGGTCAAGATTTTAGGTTTTTTGGATTTTTCTCGAAAACGGTAAGTTTTATCAAAAAAGTACCTCAGAGCAAAGTTGTAGATCTTAAAATTCTCTATAAAAATGATCTCTATGATTTTTTCTCTAAGACCCACTATTTCCCAGATATTACGCTTGTAAGAATCATGTTCTACATAGTATGCACACATACGCCACGTATTAGTCCGGTCATTTTAGACAATTGAAATAAAGAAAATTCCGACAGAGCCAAATCTTCGTAGAGACCTTAGGTTTACCACAAGGAATAAAGTGTCAAAAGTCCCCATCAGTCCCATGTGAGCTTAGGGACTTATTCGGGGCCCAAGGTCAAGATTTTAGGTTTTTTGGATTTTTCTCGAAAACGGTAAGTTTTATCAAAAAAGTACCTCAGAGCAAAGTTGTAGATCTTAAAACTCTCTATAAAAATGATCTCTATGACTTTTTCTCTAAGACCCACTATTTCCCAGATATTACGCTTGTAAGAATCATGTTCTACATAGTATGCACACATACGCCACGTATTAGTCCGGTCATTTTAGACAATTGAAATAAAGAAAATTCCGACAGAGCCAAATCTTCGTAGAGACCTTAGGTTTACCACAAGGAATAAAGTGTCAAAAGTCCCCATCAGTCCCATGTGAGCTTAGGGACTTATTCGGGGCCCAAGGTCAAAATTTTAGGTTTTTTGGATTTTTCTCGAAAACGGTAAGTTTTATCAAAAAAGTACCTCAGAGCAAAGTTGTAGATCTTAAAATTCTCTATAAAAATGATTTCTATGATTTTTTCTCTAAGACCCACTATTTCCCAGATATTACGCTTGTAAGAATCATGTTCTACATAGTATGCACACATACGCCACGTATTAGTCCGGTCATTTTAGACAATTGAAATAAAGAAAATTCCGACAGAGCCAAATCTTCGTAGAGACCTTAGGTTTACCAGTTTACCATTAGGAATAAAGTGTCAAAAGTCCCCATCAGTCCCATGTGAGCTTAGGGACTTATTCGGGGCCCAAGGTCAAAATTTTAGGTTTTTTGGATTTTTCTCGAAAACGGTAAGTTTTATCGAAAAAGTACCTCAGAGCAAAGTTGTAGATCTTAAAATTCTCTATAAAAATGGTATCTATGTTTTTTCTCTAAGACCCACTATTTCCTAGATATTGCGCTTGTAAGAATCATGTTCTACATAGTATGCACACATATGCCACGTATTAGTCCGGTCATTTTAGACAATTAAAATAAAGAAAATTCCGACAGAGCCAAATCTTCGTAGAGACCTTAGGTTTACCACAAGGAATAAAGTGTCAAAAGTCCCCATCAGTCCCATGTGAGCTTAGGGACTTATTCGGGGCCCAAAGTCAAAATTTTAGGTTTTTTGGATTTTTCTCGAAAACGGTAAGTTTTATCGAAAAAGTACCTCAGAGCAAAGTTGTAGATCTTAAAATTCTCTATAAAAATGATCTCTATGATTTTTTTTCTAAGACCCACTATTTCCCAGATATTACGCTTGTAAGAATCATGTTCTACATAGTATGCACACATACGCCACGTATTAGTCCGGTCATTTTAGACAATTGAAATAAAGAAAATTCCGACAGAGCCAAATCTTCGTAGAAACCTTAGGTTTACCAGTTTACCACAAGGAATAAAGTGTCAAAAGTCCCCATCAGTCCCATGTGAGCTTAGGGACTTATTCGGGGCCCAAGGTCAAAATTTTAGGTTTTTTGGATTTTTCTCGAAAACGGTAAGTTTTATCGAAAAAGTACCTCAGAGCAAAGTTGTAGATCTTAAAATTCTCTATAAAAATGATCTCTATGATTTTTTCTCTAAGACCCACTATTTCCCAGATATTACGCTTGTAAGAATCATGTTCTACATAGTATGCACACATACGCCACGTATTAGTCCGGTCATTTTAGACAATTGAAATAAAGAAAATTCCGACAGAGCCAAATCTTCGTAGAGACCTTAGGTTTACCACAAGGAATAAAGTGTCAAAAGTCCCCATCAGTCCCATGTGAGCTTAGGGACTTATTCGGGGCCCAAGGTCAAGATTTTAGGTTTTTTGGATTTTTCTCGAAAACGGTAAGTTTTATCAAAAAAGTACCTCAGAGCAAAGTTGTAGATCTTAAAACTCTCTATAAAAATGATCTCTATGACTTTTTCTCTAAGACCCACTATTTCCCAGATATTACGCTTGTAAGAATCATGTTCTACATAGTATGCACACATACGCCACGTATTAGTCCGGTCATTTTAGACAATTGAAATAAAGAAAATTCCGACAGAGCCAAATCTTCGTAGAGACCTTAGGTTTACCACAAGGAATAAAGTGTCAAAAGTCCCCATCAGTCCCATGTGAGCTTAGGGACTTATTCGGGGCCCAAGGTCAAAATTTTAGGTTTTTTGGATTTTTCTCGAAAACGGTAAGTTTTATCAAAAAAGTACCTCAGAGCAAAGTTGTAGATCTTAAAATTCTCTATAAAAATGATTTCTATGATTTTTTCTCTAAGACCCACTATTTCCCAGATATTACGCTTGTAAGAATCATGTTCTACATAGTATGCACACATACGCCACGTATTAGTCCGGTCATTTTAGACAATTGAAATAAAGAAAATTCCGACAGAGCCAAATCTTCGTAGAGACCTTAGGTTTACCAGTTTACCATAAGGAATAAAGTGTCAAAAGTCCCCATCAGTCCCATGTGAGCTTAGGGACTTATTCGGGGCCCAAGGTCAAAATTTTAGGTTTTTTGGATTTTTCTCGAAAACGGTAAGTTTTATCGAAAAAGTACCTCAGAGCAAAGTTGTAGATCTTAAAATTCTCTATAAAAATGATCTCTATGATTTTTTCTCTAAGACCCACTATTTCCCAGATATTACGCTTGTAAGAATCATGTTCTACATAGTATGCACACATACGCCACGTATTAGTCCGGTCATTTTAGACAATTGAAATAAAGAAAATTCCGACAGAGCCAAATCTTCGTAGAGACCTTAGGTTTACCACAAGGAATAAAGTGTCAAAAGTCCCCATCAGTCCCATGTGAGCTTAGGGACTTATTCGGGGCCCAAGGTCAAAATTTTAGGTTTTTTGGATTTTTCTCGAAAACGGTAAGTTTTATCAAAAAAGTACCTCAGAGCAAAGTTGTAGATCTTAAAATTCTCTATAAAAATGATCTCTATGATTTTTTCTCTAAGACCCACTATTTCCCAGATATTACGCTTGTAAGAATCATGTTCTACATAGTATGCACACATACGCCACGTATTAGTCCGGTCATTTTAGACAATTGAAATAAAGAAAATTCCGACAGAGCCAAATCTTCGTAGAGACCTTAGGTTTACCACAAGGAATAAAGTGTCAAAAGTCCCCATCAGTCCCATGTGAGCTTAGGGACTTATTCGGGGCCCAAGGTCAAAATTTTAGGTTTTTTGGATTTTTCTCGAAAACGGTAAGTTTTATCAAAAAAGTACCAAAAAAGTAGATCTTAAAATTCTCTATAAAAATGATCTCTATGATTTTTTCTCTAAGACCCACTATTTCCCAGATATTACGCTTGTAAGAATCATGTTCTACATAGTATGCACACATACGCCACGTATTAGTCCGGTCATTTTAGACAATTGAAATAAAGAAAATTCCGACAGAGCCAAATCTTCGTAGAGACCTTAGGTTTACCAGTTTACCACAAGGAATAAAGTGTCAAAAGTCCCCATCAGTCCCATGTGAGCTTAGGGACTTATTCGGGGCCCAAGGTCAAAATTTTAGGTTTTTTGGATTTTTCTCGAAAACGGTAAGTTTTATCGAAAAAGTACCTCAGAGCAAAGTTGTAGATCTTAAAATTCTCTATAAAAATGGTATCTATGTTTTTTCTCTAAGACCCACTATTTCCTAGATTTTGCGCTTGTAAGAATCATGTTCTACATAGTATGCACACATATGCCACGTATTAGTCCGGTCATTTTAGACAATTAAAATAAAGAAAATTCCGACAGAGCCAAATCTTCGTAGAGACCTTAGGTTTACCACAAGGAATAAAGTGTCAAAAGTCCCCATCAGTCCCATGTGAGCTTAGGGACTTATTCGGGGCCCAAAGTCAAAATTTTAGGTTTTTTGGATTTTTCTCGAAAACGGTAAGTTTTATCGAAAAAGTACTTCAGAGCAAAGTTGTAGATCTTAAAATTCTCTATAAAAATGATCTCTATGATTTTTTCTCTAAGACCCACTATTTCCCAGATATTACGCTTGTAAGAATCATGTTCTACATAGTATGCACACATACGCCACGTATTAGTCCGGTCATTTTAGACAATTGAAATAAAGAAAATTCCGACAGAGCCAAATCTTCGTAGAGACCTTAGGTTTACCACAAGGAATAAAGTGTCAAAAGTCCCCATCAGTCCCATGTGAGCTTAGGGACTTATTCGGGGCCCAAGGTCAAGATTTTAGGTTTTTTGGATTTTTCTCGAAAACGGTAAGTTTTATCAAAAAAGTACCTCAGAGCAAAGTTGTAGATCTTAAAACTCTCTATAAAAATGATCTCTATGACTTTTTCTCTAAGACCCACTATTTCCCAGATATTACGCTTGTAAGAATCATGTTCTACATAGTATGCACACATACGCCACGTATTAGTCCGGTCATTTTAGACAATTGAAATAAAGAAAATTCCGACAGAGCCAAATCTTCGTAGAGACCTTAGGTCTACCACAAGGAATAAAGTGTCAAAAGTCCCCATCAGTCCCATGTGAGCTTAGGGACTTATTCGGGGCCCAAGGTCAAAATTTTAGGTTTTTTGGATTTTTCTCGAAAACGGTAAGTTTTATCAAAAAAGTACCTCAGAGCAAAGTTGTAGATCTTAAAATTCTCTATAAAAATGATTTCTATGATTTTTTCTCTAAGACCCACTATTTCCCAGATATTACGCTTGTAAGAATCATGTTCTACATAGTATGCACACATACGCCACGTATTAGTCCGGTCATTTTAGACAATTGAAATAAAGAAAATTCCGACAGAGCCAAATCTTCGTAGAAACCTTAGGTTTACCAGTTTACCACAAGGAATAAAGTGTCAAAAGTCCCCATCAGTCCCATGTGAGCTTAGGGACTTATTCGGGGCCCAAGGTCAAAATTTTAGGTTTTTTGGATTTTTCTCGAAAACGGTAAGTTTTATCGAAAAAGTACCTCAGAGCAAAGTTGTAGATCTTAAAATTCTCTATAAAAATGATCTCTATGATTTTTTCTCTAAGACCCACTATTTCCCAGATATTACGCTTGTAAGAATCATGTTCTACATAGTATGCACACATACGCCACGTATTAGTCCGGTCATTTTAGACAATTGAAATAAAGAAAATTCCGACAGAGCCAAATCTTCGTAGAGACCTTAGGTTTACCACAAGGAATAAAGTGTCAAAAGTCCCCATCAGTCCCATGTGAGCTTAGGGACTTATTCGGGGCCCAAGGTCAAGATTTTAGGTTTTTTGGATTTTTCTCGAAAACGGTAAGTTTTATCAAAAAAGTACCTCAGAGCAAAGTTGTAGATCTTAAAATTCTCTATAAAAATGATTTCTATGATTTTTTCTCTAAGACCCACTATTTCCCAGATATTACGCTTGTAAGAATCATGTTCTACATAGTATGCACACATACGCCACGTATTAGTCCGGTCATTTTAGACAATTGAAATAAAGAAAATTCCGACAGAGCCAAATCTTCGTAGAGACCTTAGGTTTACCAGTTTACCATAAGGAATAAAGTGTCAAAAGTCCCCATCAGTCCCATGTGAGCTTAGGGACTTATTCGGGGCCCAAGGTCAAAATTTTAGGTTTTTTGGATTTTTCTCGAAAACGGTAAGTTTTATCGAAAAAGTACCTCAGAGCAAAGTTGTAGATCTTAAAATTCTCTATAAAAATGGTATCTATGTTTTTTCTCTAAGACCCACTATTTCCTAGATATTGCGCTTGTAAGAATCATGTTCTACATAGTATGCACACATATGCCACGTATTAGTCCGGTCATTTTAGACAATTAAAATAAAGAAAATTCCGACAGAGCCAAATCTTCGTAGAGACCTTAGGTTTACCACAAGGAATAAAGTGTCAAAAGTCCCCATCAGTCCCATGTGAGCTTAGGGACTTATTCGGGGCCCAAAGTCAAAATTTTAGGTTTTTTGGATTTTTCTCGAAAACGGTAAGTTTTATCGAAAAAGTACCTCAGAGCAAAGTTGTAGATCTTAAAATTCTCTATAAAAATGATCACTATGATTTTTTTTCTAAGACCCACTATTTCCCAGATATTACGCTTGTAAGAATCATGTTCTACATAGTATGCACACATACGCCACGTATTAGTCCGGTCATTTTAGACAATTGAAATAAAGAAAATTCCGACAGAGCCAAATCTTCGTAGAAACCTTAGGTTTACCAGTTTACCACAAGGAATAAAGTGTCAAAAGTCCCCATCAGTCCCATGTGAGCTTAGGGACTTATTCGGGGCCCAAGGTCAAAATTTTAGGTTTTTTGGATTTTTCTCGAAAACGGTAAGTTTTATCGAAAAAGTACCTCAGAGCAAAGTTGTAGATCTTAAAATTCTCTATAAAAATGATCTCTATGATTTTTTCTCTAAGACCCACTATTTCCCAGATATTACGCTTGTAAGAATCATGTTCTACATAGTATGCACACATACGCCACGTATTAGTCCGGTCATTTTAGACAATTGGAATAAAGAAAATTCCGACAGAGCCAAATCTTCGTAGAGACCTTAGGTTTACCACAAGAAATAAAGTGTCAAAAGTCCCCATCAGTCCCATGTAAGCTTAGGGACTTATTCGGGGCCCAAGGTCAAAATTTTAGGTTTTTTGGATTTTTCTCGAAAACGGTAAGTTTTATCAAAAAAGTACCTCAGAGCAAAGTTGTAGATCTTAAAATTCTCTATAAAAATGATTTCTATGATTTTTTCTCTAAGACCCACTATTTCCCAGATATTACGCTTGTAAGAATCATGTTCTACATAGTATGCACACATACGCCACGTATTAGTCCGGTCATTTTAGACAATTGAAATAAAGAAAATTCCGACAGAGCCAAATCTTCGTAGAGACCTTAGGTTTACCACAAGGAATAAAGTGTCAAAAGTCCCCATCAGTCCCATGTGAGCTTAGGGACTTATTCGGGGCCCAAGGTCAAAATTTTAGGTTTTTTGGATTTTTCTCAAAAACGGTAAGTTTTATCAAAAAAGTACCAAAAAAGTAGATCTTAAAATTCTCTATAAAAATGATCTCTATGATTTTTTCTCTAAGACCCACTATTTCCCAGATATTACGCTTGTAAGAATCATGTTCTACATAGTATGCACACATACGCCACGTATTAGTCCGGTCATTTTAGACAATTGAAATAAAGAAAATTCCGACAGAGCCAAATCTTCGTAGAGACCTTAGGTTTACCAGTTTACCACAAGGAATAAAGTGTCAAAAGTCCCCATCAGTCCCATGTGAGCTTAGGGACTTATTCGGGGCCCAAGGTCAAAATATTAGGTTTTTTGGATTTTTCTCGAAAACGGTAAGTTTTATCGAAAAAGTACCTCAAAGCAAAGTTGTAGATCTTAAAATTCTCTATAAAAATGGTATCAATGTTTTTTCTCTAAGACCCACTATTTCCTAGATATTGCGCTTGTAAGAATCATGTTCTACATAGTATGCACACATATGCCACGTATTAGTCCGGTCATTTTAGACAATTGAAATAAAGAAAATTCCGACAGAGCCAAATCTTCGTAGAGACCTTAGGTTTACCACAAGGAATAAAGTGTCAAAAGTCCCCATCAGTCCCATGTGAGCTTAGGGACTTATTCGGGGCCCAAAGTCAAAATTTTAGGTTTTTTGGATTTTTCTCGAAAACGGTAAGTTTTATCGAAAAAGTACTTCAGAGCAAAGTTGTAGATCTTAAAATTCTCTATAAAAATGATCTCTATGATTTTTTCTCTAAGACCCACTATTTCCCAGATATTACGCTTGTAAGAATCATGTTCTACATAGTATGCACACATACGCCACGTATTAGTCCGGTCATTTTAGACAATTGAAATAAAGAAAATTCCGACAGAGCCAAATCTTCGTAGAGACCTTAGGTTTACCACAAGGAATAAAGTGTCAAAAGTCCCCATCAGTCCCATGTGAGCTTAGGGACTTATTCGGGGCCCAAGGTCAAAATTTTAGGTTTTTTGGATTTTTCTCGAAAACGGTAAGTTTTATCAAAAAAGTACCTCAGAGCAAAGTTGTAGATCTTAAAATTCTCTATAAAAATGATCTCTATGATTTTTTCTCTAAGACCCACTATTTCCCAGATATTACGCTTGTAAGAATCATGTTCTACATAGTATGCACACATACGCCACGTATTAGTCCGGTCATTTTAGACAATTGAAATAAAGAAAATTCCGACAGAGCCAAATCTTCGTAGAGACCTTAGGTTTACCACAAGGAATAAAGTGTCAAAAGTCCCCATCAGTCCCATGTGAGCTTAGGGACTTATTCGGGGCCCAAGGTCAAAATTTTAGGTTTTTTGGATTTTTCTCGAAAACGGTAAGTTTTATCAAAAAAGTACCAAAAAAGTAGATCTTAAAATTCTCTATAAAAATGATCTCTATGATTTTTTCTCTAAGACCCACTATTTCCCAGATATTACGCTTGTAAGAATCATGTTCTACATAGTATGCACACATACGCCACGTATTAGTCCGGTCATTTTAGACAATTGAAATAAAGAAAATTCCGACAGAGCCAAATCTTCGTAGAGACCTTAGGTTTACCAGTTTACCACAAGGAATAAAGTGTCAAAAGTCCCCATCAGTCCCATGTGAGCTTAGGGACTTATTCGGGGCCCAAGGTCAAAATTTTAGGTTTTTTGGATTTTTCTCGAAAACGGTAAGTTTTATCGAAAAAGTACCTCAAAGCAAAGTTGTAGATCTTAAAATTCTCTATAAAAATGGTATCTATGTTTTTTCTCTAAGACCCACTATTTCCTAGATTTTGCGCTTGTAAGAATCATGTTCTACATAGTATGCACACATATGCCACGTATTAGTCCGGTCATTTTAGACAATTAAAATAAAGAAAATTCCGACAGAGCCAAATCTTCGTAGAGACCTTAGGTTTACCACAAGGAATAAAGTGTCAAAAGTCCCCATCAGTCCCATGTGAGCTTAGGGACTTATTCGGGGCCCAAAGTCAAAATTTTAGGTTTTTTGGATTTTTCTCGAAAACGGTAAGTTTTATCGAAAAAGTACTTCAGAGCAAAGTTGTAGATCTTAAAATTCTCTATAAAAATGATCTCTATGATTTTTTCTCTAAGACCCACTATTTCCCAGATATTACGCTTGTAAGAATCATGTTCTACATAGTATGCACACATACGCCACGTATTAGTCCGGTCATTTTAGACAATTGAAATAAAGAAAATTCCGACAGAGCCAAATCTTCGTAGAGACCTTAGGTTTACCACAAGGAATAAAGTGTCAAAAGTCCCCATCAGTCCCATGTGAGCTTAGGGACTTATTCGGGGCCCAAGGTCAAAATTTTAGGTTTTTTGGATTTCTCTCGAAAACGGTAAGTTTTATCAAAAAAGTACCTCAGAGCAAAGTTGTAGATCTTAAAACTCTCTATAAAAATGATCTCTATGACTTTTTCTCTAAGACCCACTATTTCCCAGATATTACGCTTGTAAGAATCATGTTCTACATAGTATGCACACATACGCCACGTATTAGTCCGGTCATTTTAGACAATTGAAATAAAGAAAATTCCGACAGAGCCAAATCTTCGTAGAGACCTTAGGTTTACCACAAGGAATAAAGTGTCAAAAGTCCCCATCAGTCCCATGTGAGCTTAGGGACTTATTCGGGGCCCAAGGTCAAAATTTTAGGTTTTTTGGATTTTTCTCGAAAACGGTAAGTTTTATCAAAAAAGTACCTCAGAGCAAAGTTGTAGATCTTAAAATTCTCTATAAAAATGATTTCTATGATTTTTTCTCTAAGACCCACTATTTCCCAGATATTACGCTTGTAAGAATCATGTTCTACATAGTATGCACACATACGCCACGTATTAGTCCGGTCATTTTAGACAATTGAAATAAAGAAAATTCCGACAGAGCCAAATCTTCGTAGAGACCTTAGGTTTACCAGTTTACCATAAGGAATAAAGTGTCAAAAGTCCCCATCAGTCCCATGTGAGCTTAGGGACTTATTCGGGGCCCAAGGTCAAAATTTTAGGTTTTTCGGATTTTTCTCGAAAACGGTAAGTTTTATCGAAAAAGTACCTCAGAGCAAAGTTGTAGATCTTAAAATTCTCTATAAAAATGGTATCTATGTTTTTTCTCTAAGACCCACTATTTCCTAGATATTGCGCTTGTAAGAATCATGTTCTACATAGTATGCACACATATGCCACGTATTAGTCCGGTCATTTTAGACAATTAAAATAAAGAAAATTCCGACAGAGCCAAATCTTCGTAGAGACCTTAGGTTTACCACAAGGAATAAAGTGTCAAAAGTCCCCATCAGTCCCATGTGAGCTTAGGGACTTATTCGGGGCCCAAAGTCAAAATTTTAGGTTTTTTGGATTTTTCTCGAAAACGGTAAGTTTTATCGAAAAAGTACCTCAGAGCAAAGTTGTAGATCTTAAAATTCTCTATAAAAATGATCTCTATGATTTTTTTTCTAAGACCCACTATTTCCCAGATATTACGCTTGTAAGAATCATGTTCTACATAGTATGCACACATACGCCACGTATTAGTCCGGTCATTTTAGACAATTGAAATAAAGAAAATTCCGACAGAGCCAAATCTTCGTAGAAACCTTAGGTTTACCAGTTTACCACAAGGAATAAAGTGTCAAAAGTCCCCATCAGTCCCATGTGAGCTTAGGGACTTATTCGGGGCCCAAGGTCAAAATTTTAGGTTTTTTGGATTTTTCTCGAAAACGGTAAGTTTTATCGAAAAAGTACCTCAGAGCAAAGTTGTAGATCTTAAAATTCTCTATAAAAATGATCTCTATGATTTTTTCTCTAAGACCCACTATTTCCCAGATATTACGCTTGTAAGAATCATGTTCTACATAGTATGCACACATACGCCACGTATTAGTCCGGTCATTTTAGACAATTGAAATAAAGAAAATTCCGACAGAGCCAAATCTTCGTAGAGACCTTAGGTTTACCACAAGAAATAAAGTGTCAAAAGTCCCCATCAGTCCCATGTAAGCTTAGGGACTTATTCGGGGCCCAAGGTCAAAATTTTAGGTTTTTTGGATTTTTCTCGAAAACGGTAAGTTTTATCAAAAAAGTACCTCAGAGCAAAGTTGTAGATCTTAAAATTCTCTATAAAAATGATTTCTATGATTTTTTCTCTAAGACCCACTATTTCCCAGATATTACGCTTGTAAGAATCATGTTCTACATAGTATGCACACATACGCCACGTATTAGTCCGGTCATTTTAGACAATTGAAATAAAGAAAATTCCGACAGAGCCAAATCTTCGTAGAGACCTTAGGTTTACCACAAGGAATAAAGTGTCAAAAGTCCCCATCAGTCCCATGTGAGCTTAGGGACTTATTCGGGGCCCAAGGTCAAAATTTTAGGTTTTTTGGATTTTTCTCAAAAACGGTAAGTTTTATCAAAAAAGTACCAAAAAAGTAGATCTTAAAATTCTCTATAAAAATGATCTCTATGATTTTTTCTCTAAGACCCACTATTTCCCAGATATTACGCTTGTAAGAATCATGTTCTACATAGTATGCACACATACGCCACGTATTAGTCCGGTCATTTTAGACAATTGAAATAAAGAAAATTCCGACAGAGCCAAATCTTCGTAGAGACCTTAGGTTTACCAGTTTACCACAAGGAATAAAGTGTCAAAAGTCCCCATCAGTCCCATGTGAGCTTAGGGACTTATTCGGGGCCCAAGGTCAAAATTTTAGGTTTTTTGGATTTTTCTCGAAAACGGTAAGTTTTATCGAAAAAGTACCTCAGAGCAAAGTTGTAGATCTTAAAATTCTCTATAAAAATGGTATCTATGTTTTTTCTCTAAGACCCACTATTTCCTAGATATTGCGCTTGTAAGAATCATGTTCTACATAGTATGCACACATATGCCACGTATTAGTCCGGTCATTTTAGACAATTAAAATAAAGAAAATTCCGACAGAGCCAAATCTTCGTAGAGACCTTAGGTTTACCACAAGGAATAAAGTGTCAAAAGTCCCCATCAGTCCCATGTGAGCTTAGGGACTTATTCGGGGCCCAAAGTCAAAATTTTAGGTTTTTTGGATTTTTCTCGAAAACGGTAAGTTTTATCGAAAAAGTACCTCAGAGCAAAGTTGTAGATCTTAAAATTCTCTATAAAAATGATCTCTATGATTTTTTCTCTAAGACCCACTATTTCCCAGATATTACGCTTGTAAGAATCATGTTCTACATAGTATGCACACATACGCCACGTATTAGTCCGGTCATTTTAGACAATTGAAATAAAGAAAATTCCGACAGAGCCAAATCTTCGTAGAGACCTTAGGTTTACCACAAGGAATAAAGTGTCAAAAGTCCCCATCAGTCCCATGTGAGCTTAGGGACTTATTCGGGGCCCAAGGTCAAAATTTTAGGTTTTTTGGATTTTTCTCGAAAACGGTAAGTTTTATCAAAAAAGTACCTCAGAGCAAGCAAAGTTGTAGATCTTAAAACTCTCTATAAAAATGATCTCTATGACTTTTTCTCTAAGACCCACTATTTCCCAGATATTACGCTTGTAAGAATCATGTTCTACATAGTATGCACACATACGCCACGTATTAGTCCGGTCATTTTAGACAATTGAAATAAAGAAAATTCCGACAGAGCCAAATCTTCGTAGAGACCTTAGGTTTACCACAAGGAATAAAGTGTCAAAAGTCCCCATCAGTCCCATGTGAGCTTAGGGACTTATTCGGGGCCCAAGGTCAAAATTTTAGGTTTTTTGGATTTTTCTCGAAAACGGTAAGTTTTATCAAAAAAGTACCTCAAAGCTAAGTTGTAGATCTTAAAATTCTCTATAAAAATGATTTCTATGATTTTTTCTCTAAGACCCACTATTTCCCAGATATTACGCTTGTAAGAATCATGTTCTACATAGTATGCACACATACGCCACGTATTAGTCCGGTCATTTTAGACAATTGAAATAAAGAAAATTCCGACAGAGCCAAATCTTCGTAGAGACCTTAGGTTTACCAGTTTACCACAAGGAATAAAGTGTCAAAAGTCCCCATCAGTCCCATGTGAGCTTAGGGACTTATTCGGGGCCCAAGGTCAAAATTTTAGGTTTTTTGGATTTTTCTCGAAAACGGTAAGTTTTATCAAAAAAGTACCTCAGAGCAAAGTTGTAGATCTTAAAACTCTCTATAAAAATGATCTCTATGACTTTTTCTCTAAGACCCACTATTTCCCAGATATTACGCTTGTAAGAATCATGTTCTACATAGTATGCACACATACGCCACGTATTAGTCCGGTCATTTTAGACAATTGAAATAAAGAAAATTCCGACAGAGCCAAATCTTCGTAGAGACCTTAGGTTTACCACAAGGAATAAAGTGTCAAAAGTCCCCATCAGTCCCATGTGAGCTTAGGGACTTATTCGGGGCCCAAGGTCAAAATTTTAGGTTTTTTGGATTTTTCTCGAAAACGGTAAGTTTTATCAAAAAAGTACCTCAGAGCAAAGTTGTAGATCTTAAAATTCTCTATAAAAATGATTTCTATGATTTTTTCTCTAAGACCCACTATTTCCCAGATATTACGCTTGTAAGAATCATGTTCTACATAGTATGCACACATACGCCACGTATTAGTCCGGTCATTTTAGACAATTGAAATAAAGAAAATTCCGACAGAGCCAAATCTTCGTAGAGACCTTAGGTTTACCAGTTTACCATAAGGAATAAAGTGTCAAAAGTCCCCATCAGTCCCATGTGAGCTTAGGGACTTATTCGGGGCCCAAGGTCAAAATTTTAGGTTTTTTGGATTTTTCTCGAAAACGGTAAGTTTTATCGAAAAAGTACCTCAGAGCAAAGTTGTAGATCTTAAAATTCTCTATAAAAATGGTATCTATGTTTTTTCTCTAAGACCCACTATTTCCTAGATATTGCGCTTGTAAGAATCATGTTCTACATAGTATGCACACATATGCCACGTATTAGTCCGGTCATTTTAGACAATTAAAATAAAGAAAATTCCGACAGAGCCAAATCTTCGTAGAGACCTTAGGTTTACCACAAGGAATAAAGTGTCAAAAGTCCCCATCAGTCCCATGTGAGCTTAGGGACTTATTCGGGGCCCAAAGTCAAAATTTTAGGTTTTTTGGATTTTTCTCGAAAACGGTAAGTTTTATCGAAAAAGTACCTCAGAACAAAGTTGTAGATCTTAAAATTCTCTATAAAAATGATCTCTATGATTTTTTTTCTAAGACCCACTATTTCCCAGATATTACGCTTGTAAGAATCATGTTCTACATAGTATGCACACATACGCCACGTATTAGTCCGGTCATTTTAGACAATTGAAATAAAGAAAATTCCGACAGAGCCAAATCTTCGTAGAAACCTTAGGTTTACCAGTTTACCACAAGGAATAAAGTGTCAAAAGTCCCCATCAGTCCCATGTGAGCTTAGGGACTTATTCGGGGCCCAAGGTCAAAATTTTAGGTTTTTTGGATTTTTCTCGAAAACGGTAAGTTTTATCGAAAAAGTACCTCAGAGCAAAGTTGTAGATCTTAAAATTCTCTATAAAAATGATCTCTATGATTTTTTCTCTAAGACCCACTATTTCCCAGATATTACGCTTGTAAGAATCATGTTCTACATAGTATGCACACATACGCCACGTATTAGTCCGGTCATTTTAGACAATTGAAATAAAGAAAATTCCGACAGAGCCAAATCTTCGTAGAGACCTTAGGTTTACCACAAGAAATAAAGTGTCAAAAGTCCCCATCAGTCCCATGTAAGCTTAGGGACTTATTCGGGGCCCAAGGTCAAAATTTTAGGTTTTTTGGATTTTTCTCGAAAACGGTAAGTTTTATCAAAAAAGTACCTCAGAGCAAAGTTGTAGATCTTAAAATTCTCTATAAAAATGATTTCTATGATTTTTTCTCTAAGACCCACTATTTCCCAGATATTACGCTTGTAAGAATCATGTTCTACATAGTATGCACACATACGCCACGTATTAGTCCGGTCATTTTAGACAATTGAAATAAAGAAAATTCCGACAGAGCCAAATCTTCGTAGAGACCTTAGGTTTACCACAAGGAATAAAGTGTCAAAAGTCCCCATCAGTCCCATGTGAGCTTAGGGACTTATTCGGGGCCCAAGGTCAAAATTTTAGGTTTTTTGGATTTTTCTCAAAAACGGTAAGTTTTATCAAAAAAGTACCAAAAAAGTAGATCTTAAAATTCTCTATAAAAATGATCTCTATGATTTTTTCTCTAAGACCCACTATTTCCCAGATATTACGCTTGTAAGAATCATGTTCTACATAGTATGCACACATACGCCACGTATTAGTCCGGTCATTTTAGACAATTGAAATAAAGAAAATTCCGACAGAGCCAAATCTTCGTAGAGACCTTAGGTTTACCAGTTTACCACAAGGAATAAAGTGTCAAAAGTCCCCATCAGTCCCATGTGAGCTTAGGGACTTATTCGGGGCCCAAGGTCAAAATTTTAGGTTTTTTGGATTTTTCTCGAAAACGGTAAGTTTTATCGAAAAAGTACCTCAGAGCAAAGTTGTAGATCTTAAAATTCTCTATAAAAATGGTATCTATGTTTTTTCTCTAAGACCCACTATTTCCTAGATTTTGCGCTTGTAAGAATCATGTTCTACATAGTATGCACACATATGCCACGTATTAGTCCGGTCATTTTAGACAATTAAAATAAAGAAAATTCCGACAGAGCCAAATCTTCGTAGAGACCTTAGGTTTACCACAAGGAATAAAGTGTCAAAAGTCCCCATCAGTCCCATGTGAGCTTAGGGACTTATTCGGGGCCCAAAGTCAAAATTTTAGGTTTTTTGGATTTTTCTCGAAAACGGTAAGTTTTATCGAAAAAGTACTTCAGAGCAAAGTTGTAGATCTTAAAATTCTCTATAAAAATGATCTCTATGATTTTTTCTCTAAGACCCACTATTTCCCAGATATTACGCTTGTAAGAATCATGTTCTACATAGTATGCACACATACGCCACGTATTAGTCCGGTCATTTTAGACAATTGAAATAAAGAAAATTCCGACAGAGCCAAATCTTCGTAGAGACCTTAGGTTTACCACAAGGAATAAAGTGTCAAAAGTCCCCATCAGTCCCATGTGAGCTTAGGGACTTATTCGGGGCCCAAGGTCAAAATTTTAGGTTTTTTGGATTTTTCTCGAAAACGGTAAGTTTTATCAAAAAAGTACCTCAGAGCAAAGTTGTAGATCTTAAAACTCTCTATAAAAATGATCTCTATGACTTTTTCTCTAAGACCCACTATTTCCCAGATATTACGCTTGTAAGAATCATGTTCTACATAGTATGCACACATACGCCACGTATTAGTCCGGTCATTTTAGACAATTGAAATAAAGAAAATTCCGACAGAGCCAAATCTTCGTAGAGACCTTAGGTTTACCACAAGGAATAAAGTGTCAAAAGTCCCCATCAGTCCCATGTGAGCTTAGGGACTTATTCGGGGCCCAAGGTCAAAATTTTAGGTTTTTTGGATTTTTCTCGAAAACGGTAAGTTTTATCAAAAAAGTACCTCAGAGCAAAGTTGTAGATCTTAAAATTCTCTATAAAAATGATTTCTATGATTTTTTCTCTAAGACCCACTATTTCCCAGATATTACGCTTGTAAGAATCATGTTCTACATAGTATGCACACATACGCCACGTATTAGTCCGGTCATTTTAGACAATTGAAATAAAGAAAATTCCGACAGAGCCAAATCTTCGTAGAGACCTTAGGTTTACCAGTTTACCATAAGGAATAAAGTGTCAAAAGTCCCCATCAGTCCCATGTGAGCTTAGGGACTTATTCGGGGCCCAAGGTCAAAATTTTAGGTTTTTTGGATTTTTCTCGAAAACGGTAAGTTTTATCGAAAAAGTACCTCAGAGCAAAGTTGTAGATCTTAAAATTCTCTATAAAAATGGTATCTATGTTTTTTCTCTAAGACCCACTATTTCCTAGATATTGCGCTTGTAAGAATCATGTTCTACATAGTATGCACACATATGCCACGTATTAGTCCGGTCATTTTAGACAATTAAAATAAAGAAAATTCCGACAGAGCCAAATCTTCGTAGAGACCTTAGGTTTACCACAAGGAATAAAGTGTCAAAAGTCCCCATCAGTCCCATGTGAGCTTAGGGACTTATTCGGGGCCCAAAGTCAAAATTTTAGGTTTTTTGGATTTTTCTCGAAAACGGTAAGTTTTATCGAAAAAGTACCTCAGAGCAAAGTTGTAGATCTTAAAATTCTCTATAAAAATGATCTCTATGATTTTTTTTCTAAGACCCACTATTTCCCAGATATTACGCTTGTAAGAATCATGTTCTACATAGTATGCACACATACGCCACGTATTAGTCCGGTCATTTTAGACAATTGAAATAAAGAAAATTCCGACAGAGCCAAATCTTCGTAGAAACCTTAGGTTTACCAGTTTACCACAAGGAATAAAGTGTCAAAAGTCCCCATCAGTCCCATGTGAGCTTAGGGACTTATTCGGGGCCCAAGGTCAAAATTTTAGGTTTTTTGGATTTTTCTCGAAAACGGTAAGTTTTATCGAAAAAGTACCTCAGAGCAAAGTTGTAGATCTTAAAATTCTCTATAAAAATGATCTCTATGATTTTTTCTCTAAGACCCACTATTTCCCAGATATTACGCTTGTAAGAATCATGTTCTACATAGTATGCACACATACGCCACGTATTAGTCCGGTCATTTTAGACAATTGAAATAAAGAAAATTCCGACAGAGCCAAATCTTCGTAGAGACCTTAGGTTTACCACAAGAAATAAAGTGTCAAAAGTCCCCATCAGTCCCATGTAAGCTTAGGGACTTATTCGGGGCCCAAGGTCAAAATTTTAGGTTTTTTGGATTTTTCTCGAAAACGGTAAGTTTTATCAAAAAAGTACCTCAGAGCAAAGTTGTAGATCTTAAAATTCTCTATAAAAATGATTTCTATGATTTTTTCTCTAAGACCCACTATTTCCCAGATATTACGCTTGTAAGAATCATGTTCTACATAGTATGCACACATACGCCACGTATTAGTCCGGTCATTTTAGACAATTGAAATAAAGAAAATTCCGACAGAGCCAAATCTTCGTAGAGACCTTAGGTTTACCACAAGGAATAAAGTGTCAAAAGTCCCGATCAGTCCCATGTGAGCTTAGGGACTTATTCGGGGCCCAAGGTCAAAATTTTAGGTTTTTTGGATTTTTCTCAAAAACGGTAAGTTTTATCAAAAAAGTACCAAAAAAGTAGATCTTAAAATTCTCTATAAAAATGATCTCTATGATTTTTTCTCTAAGACCCACTATTTCCCAGATATTACGCTTGTAAGAATCATGTTCTACATAGTATGCACACATACGCCACGTATTAGTCCGGTCATTTTAGACAATTGAAATAAAGAAAATTCCGACAGAGCCAAATCTTCGTAGAGACCTTAGGTTTACCAGTTTACCACAAGGAATAAAGTGTCAAAAGTCCCCATCAGTCCCATGTGAGCTTAGGGACTTATTCGGGGCCCAAGGTCAAAATTTTAGGTTTTTTGGATTTTTCTCGAAAACGGTAAGTTTTATCGAAAAAGTACCTCAGAGCAAAGTTGTAGATCTTAAAATTCTCTATAAAAATGGTATCTATGTTTTTTCTCTAAGACCCACTATTTCCTAGATATTGCGCTTGTAAGAATCATGTTCTACATAGTATGCACACATATGCCACGTATTAGTCCGGTCATTTTAGACAATTAAAATAAAGAAAATTCCGACAGAGCCAAATCTTCGTAGAGACCTTAGGTTTACCACAAGGAATAAAGTGTCAAAAGTCCCCATCAGTCCCATGTGAGCTTAGGGACTTATTCGGGGCCCAAAGTCAAAATTTTAGGTTTTTTGGATTTTTCTCGAAAACGGTAAGTTTTATCGAAAAAGTACCTCAGAGCAAAGTTGTAGATCTTAAAATTCTCTATAAAAATGATCTCTATGATTTTTTCTCTAAGACCCACTATTTCCCAGATATTACGCTTGTAAGAATCATGTTCTACATAGTATGCACACATACGCCACGTATTAGTCCGGTCATTTTAGACAATTGAAATAAAGAAAATTCCGACAGAGCCAAATCTTCGTAGAGACCTTAGGTTTACCACAAGGAATAAAGTGTCAAAAGTCCCCATCAGTCCCATGTGAGCTTAGGGACTTATTCGGGGCCCAAGGTCAAAATTTTAGGTTTTTTGGATTTTTCTCGAAAACGGTAAGTTTTATCAAAAAAGTACCTCAGAGCAAGCAAAGTTGTAGATCTTAAAACTCTCTATTAAAATGATCTCTATGACTTTTTCTCTAAGACCCACTATTTCCCAGATATTACGCTTGTAAGAATCATGTTCTACATAGTATGCACACATACGCCACGTATTAGTCCGGTCATTTTAGACAATTGAAATAAAGAAAATTCCGACAGAGCCAAATCTTCGTAGAGACCTTAGGTTTACCACAAGGAATAAAGTGTCAAAAGTCCCCATCAGTCCCATGTGAGCTTAGGGACTTATTCGGGGCCCAAGGTCAAAATTTTAGGTTTTTTGGATTTTTCTCGAAAACGGTAAGTTTTATCAAAAAAGTACCTCAAAGCTAAGTTGTAGATCTTAAAATTCTCTATAAAAATGATTTCTATGATTTTTTCTCTAAGACCCACTATTTCCCAGATATTACGCTTGTAAGAATCATGTTCTACATAGTATGCACACATACGCCACGTATTAGTCCGGTCATTTTAGACAATTGAAATAAAGAAAATTCCGACAGAGCCAAATCTTCGTAGAGACCTTAGGTTTACCAGTTTACCACAAGGAATAAAGTGTCAAAAGTCCCCATCAGTCCCATGTGAGCTTAGGGACTTATTCGGGGCCCAAGGTCAAAATTTTAGGTTTTTTGGATTTTTCTCGAAAACGGTAAGTTTTATCGAAAAAGTACCTCAGAGCAAAGTTGTAGATCTTAAAATTCTCTATAAAAATGGTATCTATGTTTTTTCTCTAAGACCCACTATTTCCTAGATATTGCGCTTGTAAGAATCATGTTCTACATAGTATGCACACATATGCCACGTATTAGTCCGGTCATTTTAGACAATTGAAATAAAGAAAATTCCGACAGAGCCAAATCTTCGTAGAGACCTTAGGTTTACCACAAGGAATAAAGTGTCAAAAGTCCCCATCAGTCCCATGTGAGCTTAGGGACTTATTCGGGGCCCAAGGTCAAAATTTTAGGTTTTTTGGATTTTTCTCGAAAACGGTAAGTTTTATCAAAAAAGTACCTCAGAGCAAAGTTGTAGATCTTAAAACTCTCTATAAAAATGATCTCTATGACTTTTTCTCTAAGACCCACTATTTCCCAGATATTACGCTTGTAAGAATCATGTTCTACATAGTATGCACACATACGCCACGTATTAGTCCGGTCATTTTAGACAATTGAAATAAAGAAAATTCCGACAGAGCCAAATCTTCGTAGAGACCTTAGGTTTACCACAAGGAATAAAGTGTCAAAAGTCCCCATCAGTCCCATGTGAGCTTAGGGACTTATTCGGGGCCCAAGGTCAAAATTTTAGGTTTTTTGGATTTTTCTCGAAAACGGTAAGTTTTATCAAAAAAGTACCTCAGAGCAAAGTTGTAGATCTTAAAATTCTCTATAAAAATGATTTCTATGATTTTTTCTCTAAGACCCACTATTTCCCAGATATTACGCTTGTAAGAATCATGTTCTACATAGTATGCACACATACGCCACGTATTAGTCCGGTCATTTTAGACAATTGAAATAAAGAAAATTCCGACAGAGCCAAATCTTCGTAGAGACCTTAGGTTTACCAGTTTACCATAAGGAATAAAGTGTCAAAAGTCCCCATCAGTCCCATGTGAGCTTAGGGACTTATTCGGGGCCCAAGGTCAAAATTTTAGGTTTTTTGGATTTTTCTCGAAAACGGTAAGTTTTATCGAAAAAGTACCTCAGAGCAAAGTTGTAGATCTTAAAATTCTCTATAAAAATGGTATCTATGTTTTTTCTCTAAGACCCACTATTTCCTAGATATTGCGCTTGTAAGAATCATGTTCTACATAGTATGCACACATATGCCACGTATTAGTCCGGTCATTTTAGACAATTAAAAAAAAGAAAATTCCGACAGAGCCAAATCTTCGTAGAGACCTTAGGTTTACCACAAGGAATAAAGTGTCAAAAGTCCCCATCAGTCCCATGTGAGCTTAGGGACTTATTCGGGGCCCAAAGTCAAAATTTTAGGTTTTTTGGATTTTTCTCGAAAACGGTAAGTTTTATCGAAAAAGTACCTCAGAACAAAGTTGTAGATCTTAAAATTCTCTATAAAAATGATCTCTATGATTTTTTCTCTAAGACCCACTATTTCCCAGATATTACGCTTGTAAGAATCATGTTCTACATAGTATGCACACATACGCCACGTATTAGTCCGGTCATTTTAGACAATTGAAATAAAGAAAATTCCGACAGAGCCAAATCTTCGTAGAAACCTTAGGTTTACCAGTTTACCACAAGGAATAAAGTGTCAAAAGTCCCCATCAGTCCCATGTGAGCTTAGGGACTTATTCGGGGCCCAAGGTCAAAATTTTAGGTTTTTTGGATTTTTCTCGAAAACGGTAAGTTTTATCGAAAAAGTACCTCAGAGCAAAGTTGTAGATCTTAAAATTCTCTATAAAAATGATCTCTATGATTTTTTCTCTAAGACCCACTATTTCCCAGATATTACGCTTGTAAGAATCATGTTCTACATAGTATGCACACATACGCCACGTATTAGTCCGGTCATTTTAGACAATTGAAATAAAGAAAATTCCGACAGAGCCAAATCTTCGTAGAGACCTTAGGTTTACCACAAGAAATAAAGTGTCAAAAGTCCCCATCAGTCCCATGTAAGCTTAGGGACTTATTCGGGGCCCAAGGTCAAAATTTTAGGTTTTTTGGATTTTTCTCGAAAACGGTAAGTTTTATCAAAAAAGTACCTCAGAGCAAAGTTGTAGATCTTAAAATTCTCTATAAAAATGATTTCTATGATTTTTTCTCTAAGACCCACTATTTCCCAGATATTACGCTTGTAAGAATCATGTTCTACATAGTATGCACACATACGCCACGTATTAGTCCGGTCATTTTAGACAATTGAAATAAAGAAAATTCCGACAGAGCCAAATCTTCGTAGAGACCTTAGGTTTACCACAAGGAATAAAGTGTCAAAAGTCCCCATCAGTCCCATGTGAGCTTAGGGACTTATTCGGGGCCCAAGGTCAAAATTTTAGGTTTTTTGGATTTTTCTCAAAAACGGTAAGTTTTATCAAAAAAGTACCAAAAAAGTAGATCTTAAAATTCTCTATAAAAATGATCTCTATGATTTTTTCTCTAAGACCCACTATTTCCCAGATATTACGCTTGTAAGAATCATGTTCTACATAGTATGCACACATACGCCACGTATTAGTCCGGTCATTTTAGACAATTGAAATAAAGAAAATTCCGACAGAGCCAAATCTTCGTAGAGACCTTAGGTTTACCAGTTTACCACAAGGAATAAAGTGTCAAAAGTCCCCATCAGTCCCATGTGAGCTTAGGGACTTATTCGGGGCCCAAGGTCAAAATTTTAGGTTTTTTGGATTTTTCTCGAAAACGGTAAGTTTTATCGAAAAAGTACCTCAGAGCAAAGTTGTAGATCTTAAAATTCTCTATAAAAATGGTATCTATGTTTTTTCTCTAAGACCCACTATTTCCTAGATATTGCGCTTGTAAGAATCATGTTCTACATAGTATGCACACATATGCCACGTATTAGTCCGGTCATTTTAGACAATTAAAATAAAGAAAATTCCGACAGAGCCAAATCTTCGTAGAGACCTTAGGTTTACCACAAGGAATAAAGTGTCAAAAGTCCCCATCAGTCCCATGTGAGCTTAGGGACTTATTCGGGGCCCAAAGTCAAAATTTTAGGTTTTTTGGATTTTTCTCGAAAACGGTAAGTTTTATCGAAAAAGTACCTCAGAGCAAAGTTGTAGATCTTAAAATTCTCTATAAAAATGATCTCTATGATTTTTTCTCTAAGACCCACTATTTCCCAGATATTACGCTTGTAAGAATCATGTTCTACATAGTATGCACACATACGCCACGTATTAGTCCGGTCATTTTAGACAATTGAAATAAAGAAAATTCCGACAGAGCCAAATCTTCGTAGAGACCTTAGGTTTACCACAAGGAATAAAGTGTCAAAAGTCCCCATCAGTCCCATGTGAGCTTAGGGACTTATTCGGGGCCCAAGGTCAAAATTTTAGGTTTTTTGGATTTTTCTCGAAAACGGTAAGTTTTATCAAAAAAGTACCTCAGAGCAAAGTTGTAGATCTTAAAACTCTCTATAAAAATGATCTCTATGACTTTTTCTCTAAGACCCACTATTTCCCAGATATTACGCTTGTAAGAATCATGTTCTACATAGTATGCACACATACGCCACGTATTAGTCCGGTCATTTTAGACAATTGAAATAAAGAAAATTCCGACAGAGCCAAATCTTCGTAGAGACCTTAGGTTTACCACAAGGAATAAAGTGTCAAAAGTCCCCATCAGTCCCATGTGAGCTTAGGGACTTATTCGGGGCCCAAGGTCAAAATTTTAGGTTTTTTGGATTTTTCTCGAAAACGGTAAGTTTTATCAAAAAAGTACCTCAAAGCTAAGTTGTAGATCTTAAAATTCTCTATAAAAATGATTTCTATGATTTTTTCTCTAAGACCCACTATTTCCCAGATATTACGCTTGTAAGAATCATGTTCTACATAGTATGCACACATACGCCACGTATTAGTCCGGTCATTTTAGACAATTGAAATAAAGAAAATTCCGACAGAGCCAAATCTTCGTAGAGACCTTAGGTTTACCAGTTTACCATAAGGAATAAAGTGTCAAAAGTCCCCATCAGTCCCATGTGAGCTTAGGGACTTATTCGGGGCCCAAGGTCAAAATTTTAGGTTTTTTGGATTTTTCTCGAAAACGGTAAGTTTTATCGAAAAAGTACCTCAGAGCAAAGTTGTAGATCTTAAAATTCTCTATAAAAATGGTATCTATGTTTTTTCTCTAAGACCCACTATTTCCTAGATATTGCGCTTGTAAGAATCATGTTCTACATAGTATGCACACATATGCCACGTATTAGTCCGGTCATCTTAGACAATTAAAATAAAGAAAATTCCGACAGAGCCAAATCTTCGTAGAGACCTTAGGTTTACCACAAGGAATAAAGTGTCAAAAGTCCCCATCAGTCCCATGTGAGCTTAGGGACTTATTCGGGGCCCAAAGTCAAAATTTTAGGTTTTTTGGATTTTTCTCGAAAACGGTAAGTTTTATCGAAAAAGTACCTCAGAGCAAAGTTGTAGATCTTAAAATTCTCTATAAAAATGATCTCTATGATTTTTTTTCTAAGACCCACTATTTCCCAGATATTACGCTTGTAAGAATCATGTTCTACATAGTATGCACACATAAGCCACGTATTAGTCCGGTCATTTTAGACAATTGAAATAAAGAAAATTCCGACAGAGCCAAATCTTCGTAGAAACCTTAGGTTTACCAGTTTACCACAAGGAATAAAGTGTCAAAAGTCCCCATCAGTCCCATGTGAGCTTAGGGACTTATTCGGGGCCCAAGGTCAAAATTTTAGGTTTTTTGGATTTTTCTCGAAAACGGTAAGTTTTATCGAAAAAGTACCTCAGAGCAAAGTTGTATATCTTAAAATTCTCTATAAAAATGATCTTTATGATTTTTTCTCTAAGACCCACTATTTCCCAGATATTACGCTTGTAAGAATCATGTTCTACATAGTATGCACACATACGCCACGTATTAGTCCGGTCATTTTAGACAATTGAAATAAAGAAAATTCCGACAGAGCCAAATCTTCGTAGAGACCTTAGGTTTACCACAAGAAATAAAGTGTCAAAAGTCCCCATCAGTCCCATGTAAGCTTAGGGACTTATTCGGGGCCCAAGGTCAAAATTTTAGGTTTTTTGGATTTTTCTCGAAAACGGTAAGTTTTATCAAAAAAGTACCTCAGAGCAAAGTTGTAGATCTTAAAATTCTCTATAAAAATGATTTCTATGATTTTTTCTCTAAGACCCACTATTTCCCAGATATTACGCTTGTAAGAATCATGTTCTACATAGTATGCACACATACGCCACGTATTAGTCCGGTCATTTTAGACAATTGAAATAAAGAAAATTCCGACAGAGCCAAATCTTCGTAGAGACCTTAGGTTTACCACAAGGAATAAAGTGTCAAAAGTCCCCATCAGTCCCATGTGAGCTTAGGGACTTATTCGGGGCCCAAGGTCAAAATTTTAGGTTTTTTGGATTTTTCTCGAAAACGGTAAGTTTTATCAAAAAAGTACCAAAAAAGTAGATCTTAAAATTCCCTATAAAAATGATCTCTATGATTTTTTCTCTAAGACCCACTATTTCCCAGATATTACGCTTGTAAGAATCATGTTCTACATAGTATGCACACATACGCCACGTATTAGTCCGGTCATTTTAGACAATTGAAATAAAGAAAATTCCGACAGAGCCAAATCTTCGTAGAGACCTTAGGTTTACCAGTTTACCACAAGGAATAAAGTGTCAAAAGTCCCCATCAGTCCCATGTGAGCTTAGGGACTTATTCGGGGCCCAAGGTCAAAATTTTAGGTTTTTTAGATTTTTCTCGAAAACGGTAAGTTTTATCGAAAAAGTACCTCAGAGCAAAGTTGTAGATCTTAAAATTCTCTATAAAAATGGTATCTATGTTTTTTCTCTAAGACCCACTATTTCCTAGATATTGCGCTTGTAAGAATCATGTTCTACATAGTATGCACACATATGCCACGTATTAGTCCGGTCATTTTAGACAATTAAAATAAAGAAAATTCCGACAGAGCCAAATCTTCGTAGAGACCTTAGGTTTACCACAAGGAATAAAGTGTCAAAAGTCCCCATCAGTCCCATGTGAGCTTAGGGACTTATTCGGGGCCCAAAGTCAAAATTTTAGGTTTTTTGGATTTTTCTCGAAAACGGTAAGTTTTATCGAAAAAGTACCTCAGAGCAAAGTTGTAGATCTTAAAATTCTCTATAAAAATGATCTCTATGATTTTTTCTCTAAGACCCACTATTTCCCAGATATTACGCTTGTAAGAATCATGTTCTACATAGTATGCACACATACGCCACGTATTAGTCCGGTCATTTTAGACAATTGAAATAAAGAAAATTCCGACAGAGCCAAATCTTCGTAGAGACCTTAGGTTTACCACAAGGAATAAAGTGTCAAAAGTCCCCATCAGTCCCATGTGAGCTTAGGGACTTATTCGGGGCCCAAGGTCAAAATTTTAGGTTTTTTGGATTTTTCTCGAAAACGGTAAGTTTTATCAAAAAAGTACCTCAGAGCAAAGTTGTAGATCTTAAAACTCTCTATAAAAATGATCTCTATGACTTTTTCTCTAAGACCCACTATTTCCCAGATATTACGCTTGTAAGAATCATGTTCTACATAGTATGCACACATACGCCACGTATTAGTCCGGTCATTTTAGACAATTGAAATAAAGAAAATTCCGACAGAGCCAAATCTTCGTAGAGACCTTAGGTTTACCACAAGGAATAAAGTGTCAAAAGTCCCCATCAGTCCCATGTGAGCTTAGGGACTTATTCGGGGCCCAAGGTCAAAATTTTAGGTTTTTTGGATTTTTCTCGAAAACGGTAAGCTTTATCAAAAAAGTACCTCAGAGCAAAGTTGTAGATCTTAAAATTCTCTATAAAAATGATTTCTATGATTTTTTCTCTAAGACCCACTATTTCCCAGATATTACGCTTGTAAGAATCATGTTCTACATAGTATGCACACATACGCCACGTATTAGTCCGGTCATTTTAGACAATTGAAATAAAGAAAATTCCGACAGAGCCAAATCTTCGTAGAGACCTTAGGTTTACCAGTTTACCATAAGGAATAAAGTGTCAAAAGTCCCCATCAGTCCCATGTGAGCTTAGGGACTTATTCGGGGCCCAAGGTCAAAATTTTAGGTTTTTTGGATTTTTCTCGAAAACGGTAAGTTTTATCGAAAAAGTACCTCAGAGCAAAGTTGTAGATCTTAAAATTTTCTATAAAAATGGTATCTATGTTTTTTCTCTAAGACCCACTATTTCCTAGATATTGCGCTTGTAAGAATCATGTTCTACATAGTATGCACACATATGCCACGTATTAGTCCGGTCATTTTAGACAATTAAAATAAAGAAAATTCCGACAGAGCCAAATCTTCGTAGAGACCTTAGGTTTACCACAAGGAATAAAGTGTCAAAAGTCCCCATCAGTCCCATGTGAGCTTAGGGACTTATTCGGGGCCCAAAGTCAAAATTTTAGGTTTTTTGGATTTTTCTCGAAAACGGTAAGTTTTATCGAAAAAGTACCCCAGAGCAAAGTTGTAGATCTTAAAATTCTCTATAAAAATGATCTCTATGATTTTTTCTCTAAGACCCACTATTTCCCAGATATTACGCTTGTAAGAATCATGTTCTACATAGTATGCACACATACGCCACGTATTAGTCCGGTCATTTTAGACAATTGAAATAAAGAAAATTCCGACAGAGCCAAATCTTCGTAGAGACCTTAGGTTTACCACAAGGAATAAAGTGTCAAAAGTCCCCATCAGTCCCATGTGAGCTTAGGGACTTATTCGGGGCCCAAGGTCAAAATTTTAGGTTTTTTGGATTTTTCTCGAAAACGGTAAGTTTTATCAAAAAAGTACCTCAGAGCAAAGTTGTAGATCTTAAAACTCTCTATAAAAATGATCTCTATGACTTTTTCTCTAAGACCCACTATTTCCCAGATATTACGCTTGTAAGAATCATGTTCTACATAGTATGCACACATACGCCACGTATTAGTCCGGTCATTTTAGACAATTGAAATAAAGAAAATTCCGACAGAGCCAAATCTTCGTAGAGACCTTAGGTTTACCACAAGGAATAAAGTGTCAAAAGTCCCCATCAGTCCCATGTGAGCTTAGGGACTTATTCGGGGCCCAAGGTCAAAATTTTAGGTTTTTTGGATTTTTCTCGAAAACGGTAAGTTTTATCAAAAAAGTACTTCAGAGCAAAGTTGTAGATCTTAAAATTCTCTATAAAAATGATTTCTATGATTTTTTCTCTAAGACCCACTATTTCCCAGATATTACGCTTGTAAGAATCATGTTCTACATAGTATGCACACATACGCCACGTATTAGTCCGGTCATTTTAGACAATTGAAATAAAGAAAATTCCGACAGAGCCAAATCTTCGTAGAGACCTTAGGTTTACCAGTTTACCATAAGGAATAAAGTGTCAAAAGTCCCCATCAGTCCCATGTGAGCTTAGGGACTTATTCGGGGCCCAAGGTCAAAATTTTAGGTTTTTTGGATTTTTCTCGAAAACGGTAAGTTTTATCGAAAAAGTACCTCAGAGCAAAGTTGTAGATCTTAAAATTCTCTATAAAAATGGTATCTATGTTTTTTCTCTAAGACCCACTTTTTCCTAGATATTGCGCTTGTAAGAATCATGTTCTACATAGTATGCACACATATGCCACGTATTAGTCCGGTCATTTTAGACAATTAAAATAAAGAAAATTCCGACAGAGCCAAATCTTCGTAGAGACCTTAGGTTTACCACAAGGAATAAAGTGTCAAAAGTCCCCATCAGTCCCATGTGAGCTTAGGGACTTATTCGGGGCCCAAAGTCAAAATTTTAGGTTTTTTGGATTTTTCTCGAAAACGGTAAGTTTTATCGAAAAAGTACTTCAGAGCAAAGTTGTAGATCTTAAAATTCTCTATAAAAATGATCTCTATGATTTTTTCTCTAAGACCCACTATTTCCCAGATATTACGCGTGTAAGAATCATGTTCTACATAGTATGCACACATACGCCACGTATTAGTCCGGTCATTTTAGACAATTGAAATAAAGAAAATTCCGACAGAGCCAAATCTTCGTAGAGACCTTAGGTTTACCACAAGGAATAAAGTGTCAAAAGTCCCCATCAGTCCCATGTGAGCTTAGGGACTTATTCGGGGCCCAAGGTCAAAATTTTAGGTTTTTTGGATTTTTCTCGAAAACGGTAAGTTTTATCAAAAAAGTACCTCAGAGCAAAGTTGTAGATCTTAAAACTCTCTATAAAAATGATCTCTATGACTTTTTCTCTAAGACCCACTATTTCCCAGATATTACGCTTGTAAGAATCATGTTCTACATAGTATGCACACATACGCCACGTATTAGTCCGGTCATTTTAGACAATTGAAATAAAGAAAATTCCGACAGAGCCAAATCTTCGTAGAGACCTTAGGTTTACCACAAGGAATAAAGTGTCAAAAGTCCCCATCAGTCCCATGTGAGCTTAGGGACTTATTCGGGGCCCAAGGTCAAAATTTTAGGTTTTTTGGATTTTTCTCGAAAACGGTAAGTTTTATCAAAAAAGTACCTCAGAGCAAAGTTGTAGATCTTAAAATTCTCTATAAAAATGATTTCTATGATTTTTTCTCTAAGACCCACTATTTCCCAGATATTACGCTTGTAAGAATCATGTTCTACATAGTATGCACACATACGCCACGTATTAGTCCGGTCATTTTAGACAATTGAAATAAAGAAAATTCCGACAGAGCCAAATCTTCGTAGAGACCTTAGGTTTACCAGTTTACCATAAGGAATAAAGTGTCAAAAGTCCCCATCAGTCCCATGTGAGCTTAGGGACTTATTCGGGGCCCAAGGTCAAAATTTTAGGTTTTTTGGATTTTTCTCGAAAACGGTAAGATTTATCGAAAAAGTACCTCAGAGCAAAGTTGTAGATCTTAAAATTCTCTATAAAAATGATCTCTATGATTTTTTCTCTAAGACCCACTATTTCCCAGATATTACGCTTGTAAGAATCATGTTCTACATAGTATGCACACATACGCCACGTATTAGTCCGGTCATTTTAGACAATTGAAATAAAGAAAATTCCGACAGAGCCAAATCTTCGTAGAGACCTTAGGTTTACCACAAGGAATAAAGTGTCAAAAGTCCCCATCAGTCCCATGTGAGCTTAGGGACTTATTCGGGGCCCAAGGTCAAAATTTTAGGTTTTTTGGATTTTTCTCGAAAACGGTAAGTTTTATCAAAAAAGTACCTCAGAGCAAAGTTGTAGATCTTAAAACTCTCTATAAAAATGATCTCTATGACTTTTTCTCTAAGACCCACTATTTCCCAGATATTACGCTTGTAAGAATCATGTTCTACATAGTATGCACACATACGCCACGTATTAGTCCGGTCATTTTAGACAATTGAAATAAAGAAAATTCCGACAGAGCCAAATCTTCGTAGAGACCTTAGGTTTACCACAAGGAATAAAGTGTCAAAAGTCCCCATCAGTCCCATGTGAGCTTAGGGACTTATTCGGGGCCCAAGGTCAAAATTTTAGGTTTTTTGGATTTTTCTCGAAAACGGTAAGTTTTATCAAAAAAGTACTTCAGAGCAAAGTTGTAGATCTTAAAATTCTCTATAAAAATGATTTCTATGATTTTTTCTCTAAGACCCACTATTTCCCAGATATTACGCTTGTAAGAATCATGTTCTACATAGTATGCACACATACGCCACGTATTAGTCCGGTCATTTTAGACAATTGAAATAAAGAAAATTCCGACAGAGCCAAATCTTCGTAGAGACCTTAGGTTTACCAGTTTACCATAAGGAATAAAGTGTCAAAAGTCCCCATCAGTCCCATGTGAGCTTAGGGACTTATTCGGGGCCCAAGGTCAAAATTTTAGGTTTTTTGGATTTTTCTCGAAAACGGTAAGTTTTATCGAAAAAGTACCTCAGAGCAAAGTTGTAGATCTTAAAATTCTCTATAAAAATGGTATCTATGTTTTTTCTCTAAGACCCACTTTTTCCTAGATATTGCGCTTGTAAGAATCATGTTCTACATAGTATGCACACATATGCCACGTATTAGTCCGGTCATTTTAGACAATTAAAATAAAGAAAATTCCGACAGAGCCAAATCTTCGTAGAGACCTTAGGTTTACCACAAGGAATAAAGTGTCAAAAGTCCCCATCAGTCCCATGTGAGCTTAGGGACTTATTCGGGGCCCAAAGTCAAAATTTTAGGTTTTTTGGATTTTTCTCGAAAACGGTAAGTTTTATCGAAAAAGTACTTCAGAGCAAAGTTGTAGATCTTAAAATTCTCTATAAAAATGATCTCTATGATTTTTTCTCTAAGACCCACTATTTCCCAGATATTACGCTTGTAAGAATCATGTTCTACATAGTATGCACACATACGCCACGTATTAGTCCGGTCATTTTAGACAATTGAAATAAAGAAAATTCCGACAGAGCCAAATCTTCGTAGAGACCTTAGGTTTACCACAAGGAATAAAGTGTCAAAAGTCCCCATCAGTCCCATGTGAGCTTAGGGACTTATTCGGGGCCCAAGGTCAAAATTTTAGGTTTTTTGGATTTTTCTCGAAAACGGTAAGTTTTATCAAAAAAGTACCTCAGAGCAAAGTTGTAGATCTTAAAACTCTCTATAAAAATGATCTCTATGACTTTTTCTCTAAGACCCACTATTTCCCAGATATTACGCTTGTAAGAATCATGTTCTACATAGTATGCACACATACGCCACGTATTAGTCCGGTCATTTTAGACAATTGAAATAAAGAAAATTCCGACAGAGCCAAATCTTCGTAGAGACCTTAGGTTTACCACAAGGAATAAAGTGTCAAAAGTCCCCATCAGTCCCATGTGAGCTTAGGGACTTATTCGGGGCCCAAGGTCAAAATTTTAGGTTTTTTGGATTTTTCTCGAAAACGGTAAGTTTTATCAAAAAAGTACCTCAGAGCAAAGTTGTAGATCTTAAAATTCTCTATAAAAATGATTTCTATGATTTTTTCTCTAAGACCCACTATTTCCCAGATATTACGCTTGTAAGAATCATGTTCTACATAGTATGCACACATACGCCACGTATTAGTCCGGTCATTTTAGACAATTGAAATAAAGAAAATTCCGACAGAGCCAAATCTTCGTAGAGACCTTAGGTTTACCAGTTTACCACAAGGAATAAAGTGTCAAAAGTCCCCATCAGTCCCATGTGAGCTTAGGGACTTATTCGGGGCCCAAGGTCAAAATTTTAGGTTTTTTGGATTTTTCTCGAAAACGGTAAGATTTATCGAAAAAGTACCTCAGAGCAAAGTTGTAGATCTTAAAATTCTCTATAAAAATGGTATCTATGTTTTTTCTCTAAGACCCACTATTTCCTAGATATTGCGCTTGTAAGAATCATGTTCTACATAGTATGCACACATATGCCACGTATTAGTCCGGTCATCTTAGACAATTAAAATAAAGAAAATTCCGACAGAGCCAAATCTTCGTAGAGACCTTAGGTTTACCACAAGGAATAAAGTGTCAAAAGTCCCCATCAGTCCCATGTGAGCTTAGGGACTTATTCGGGGCCCAAAGTCAAAATTTTAGGTTTTTTGGATTTTTCTCGAAAACGGTAAGTTTTATCGAAAAAGTACCTCAGAGCAAAGTTGTAGATCTTAAAATTCTCTATAAAAATGATCTCTATGATTTTTTTTCTAAGACCCACTATTTCCCAGATATTACGCTTGTAAGAATCATGTTCTACATAGTATGCACACATACGCCACGTATTAGTCCGGTCATTTTAGACAATTGAAATAAAGAAAATTCCGACAGAGCCAAATCTTCGTAGAGACCTTAGGTTTACCAGTTTACCACAAGGAATAAAGTGTCAAAAGTCCCCATCAGTCCCATGTGAGCTTAGGGACTTATTCGGGGCCCAAGGTCAAAATTTTAGGTTTTTTGGATTTTTCTCGAAAACGGTAAGTTTTATCGAAAAAGTACCTCAGAGCAAAGTTGTATATCTTAAAATTCTCTATAAAAATGATCTTTATGATTTTTTCTCTAAGACCCACTATTTCCCAGATATTACGCTTGTAAGAATCATGTTCTACATAGTATGCACACATACGCCACGTATTAGTCCGGTCATTTTAGACAATTGAAATAAAGAAAATTCCGACAGAGCCAAATCTTCGTAGAGACCTTAGGTTTACCACAAGAAATAAAGTGTCAAAAGTCCCCATCAGTCCCATGTAAGCTTAGGGACTTATTCGGGGCCCAAGGTCAAAATTTTAGGTTTTTTGGATTTTTCTCGAAAACGGTAAGTTTTATCAAAAAAGTACCTCAGAGCAAAGTTGTAGATCTTAAAATTCTCTATAAAAATGATTTCTATGATTTTTTCTCTAAGACCCACTATTTCCCAGATATTACGCTTGTAAGAATCATGTTCTACATAGTATGCACACATACGCCACGTATTAGTCCGGTCATTTTAGACAATTGAAATAAAGAAAATTCCGACAGAGCCAAATCTTCGTAGAGACCTTAGGTTTACCACAAGGAATAAAGTGTCAAAAGTCCCCATCAGTCCCATGTGAGCTTAGGGACTTATTCGGGGCCCAAGGTCAAAATTTTAGGTTTTTTGGATTTTTCTCGAAAACGGTAAGTTTTATCAAAAAAGTACCAAAAAAGTAGATCTTAAAATTCCCTATAAAAATGATCTCTATGATTTTTTCTCTAAGACCCACTATTTCCCAGATATTACGCTTGTAAGAATCATGTTCTACATAGTATGCACACATACGCCACGTATTAGTCCGGTCATTTTAGACAATTGAAATAAAGAAAATTCCGACAGAGCCAAATCTTCGTAGAGACCTTAGGTTTACCAGTTTACCACAAGGAATAAAGTGTCAAAAGTCCCCATCAGTCCCATGTGAGCTTAGGGACTTATTCGGGGCCCAAGGTCAAAATTTTAGGTTTTTTAGATTTTTCTCGAAAACGGTAAGTTTTATCGAAAAAGTACCTCAGAGCAAAGTTGTAGATCTTAAAATTCTCTATAAAAATGGTATCTATGTTTTTTCTCTAAGACCCACTATTTCCTAGATATTGCGCTTCTAAGAATCATGTTCTACATAGTATGCACACATATGCCACGTATTAGTCCGGTCATTTTAGACAATTAAAATAAAGAAAATTCCGACAGAGCCAAATCTTCGTAGAGACCTTAGGTTTACCACAAGGAATAAAGTGTCAAAAGTCCCCATCAGTCCCATGTGAGCTTAGGGACTTATTCGGGGCCCAAAGTCAAAATTTTAGGTTTTTTGGATTTTTCTCGAAAACGGTAAGTTTTATCGAAAAAGTACCTCAGAGCAAAGTTGTAGATCTTAAAATTCTCTATAAAAATGATCTCAATGATTTTTTCTCTAAGACCCACTATTTCCCAGATATTACGCTTGTAAGAATCATGTTCTACATAGTATGCACACATACGCCACGTATTAGTCCGGTCATTTTAGACAATTGAAATAAAGAAAATTCCGACAGAGCCAAATCTTCGTAGAGACCTTAGGTTTACCACAAGGAATAAAGTGTCAAAAGTCCCCATCAGTCCCATGTGAGCTTAGGGACTTATTCGGGGCCCAAGGTCAAAATTTTAGGTTTTTTGGATTTTTCTCGAAAACGGTAAGTTTTATCAAAAAAGTACCTCAGAGCAAAGTTGTAGATCTTAAAACTCTCTATAAAAATGATCTCTATGACTTTTTCTCTAAGACCCACTATTTCCCAGATATTACGCTTGTAAGAATCATGTTCTACATAGTATGCACACATACGCCACGTATTAGTCCGGTCATTTTAGACAATTGAAATAAAGAAAATTCCGACAGAGCCAAATCTTCGTAGAGACCTTAGGTTTACCACAAGGAATAAAGTGTCAAAAGTCCCCATCAGTCCCATGTGAGCTTAGGGACTTATTCGGGGCCCAAGGTCAAAATTTTAGGTTTTTTGGATTTTTCTCGAAAACGGTAAGTTTTATCAAAAAAGTACCTCAGAGCAAAGTTGTAGATCTTAAAATTCTCTATAAAAATGATTTCTATGATTTTTTCTCTAAGACCCACTATTTCCCAGATATTACGCTTGTAAGAATCATGTTCTACATAGTATGCACACATACGCCACGTATTAGTCCGGTCATTTTAGACAATTGAAATAAAGAAAATTCCGACAGAGCCAAATCTTCGTAGAGACCTTAGGTTTACCAGTTTACCATAAGGAATAAAGTGTCAAAAGTCCCCATCAGTCCCATGTGAGCTTAGGGACTTATTCGGGGCCCAAGGTCAAAATTTTAGGTTTTTTGGATTTTTCTCGAAAACGGTAAGTTTTATCGAAAAAGTACCTCAGAGCAAAGTTGTATATCTTAAAATTCTCTATAAAAATGATCTTTATGATTTTTTCTCTAAGACCCACTATTTCCCAGATATTACGCTTGTAAGAATCATGTTCTACATAGTATGCACACATACGCCACGTATTAGTCCGGTCATTTTAGACAATTGAAATAAAGAAAATTCCGACAGAGCCAAATCTTCGTAGAGACCTTAGGTTTACCACAAGAAATAAAGTGTCAAAAGTCCCCATCAGTCCCATGTAAGCTTAGGGACTTATTCGGGGCCCAAGGTCAAAATTTTAGGTTTTTTGGATTTTTCTCGAAAACGGTAAGTTTTATCAAAAAAGTACCTCAGAGCAAAGTTGTAGATCTTAAAATTCTCTATAAAAATTATTTCTATGATTTTTTCTCTAAGACCCACTATTTCCCAGATATTACGCTTGTAAGAATCATGTTCTACATAGTATGCACACATACGCCACGTATTAGTCCGGTCATTTTAGACAATTGAAATAAAGAAAATTCCGACAGAGCCAAATCTTCGTAGAGACCTTAGGTTTACCACAAGGAATAAAGTGTCAAAAGTCCCCATCAGTCCCATGTGAGCTTAGGGACTTATTCGGGGCCCAAGGTCAAAATTTTAGGTTTTTTGGATTTTTCTCGAAAACGGTAAGTTTTATCAAAAAAGTACCAAAAAAGTAGATCTTAAAATTCCCTATAAAAATGATCTCTATGATTTTTTCTCTAAGACCCACTATTTCCTAGATATTGCGCTTGTAAGAATCATGTTCTACATAGTATGCACACATATGCCACGTATTAGTCCGGTCATTTTAGACAATTAAAATAAAGAAAATTCCGACAGAGCCAAATCTTCGTAGAGACCTTAGGTTTACCACAAGGAATAAAGTGTCAAAAGTCCCCATCAGTCCCATGTGAGCTTAGGGACTTATTCGGGGCCCAAAGTCAAAATTTTAGGTTTTTTGGATTTTTCTCGAAAACGGTAAGTTTTATCGAAAAAGTACTTCAGAGCAAAGTTGTAGATCTTAAAATTCTCTATAAAAATGATCTCTATGATTTTTTCTCTAAGACCCACTATTTCCCAGATATTACGCTTGTAAGAATCATGTTCTACATAGTATGCACACATACGCCACGTATTAGTCCGGTCATTTTAGACAATTGAAATAAAGAAAATTACGACAGAGCCAAATCTTCGTAGAGACCTTAGGTTTACCACAAGGAATAAAGTGTCAAAAGTCCCCATCAGTCCCATGTGAGCTTAGGGACTTATTCGGGGCCCAAGGTCAAAATTTTAGGTTTTTTGGATTTTTCTCGAAAACGGTAAGTTTTATCGAAAAAGTACCTCAGAGCAAAGTTGTAGATCTTAAAACTCTCTATAAAAATGATCTCTATGACTTTTTCTCTAAGACCCACTATTTCCCAGATATTACGCTTGTAAGAATCATGTTCTACATAGTATGCACACATACGCCACGTATTAGTCCGGTCATTTTAGACAATTGAAATAAAGAAAATTCCGACAGAGCCAAATCTTCGTAGAGACCTTAGGTTTACCACAAGGAATAAAGTGTCAAAAGTCCCCATCAGTCCCATGTGAGCTTAGGGACTTATTCGGGGCCCAAGGTCAAAATTTTAGGTTTTTTGGATTTTTCTCGAAAACGGTAAGTTTTATCAAAAAAGTACCTCAGAGCAAAGTTGTAGATCTTAAAATTCTCTATAAAAATGATTTTTATGATTTTTTCTCTAAGACCCACTATTTCCCAGATATTACGCTTGTAAGAATCATGTTCTACATAGTATGCACACATACGCCACGTATTAGTCCGGTCATTTTAGACAATTGAAATAAAGAAAATTCCGACAGAGCCAAATCTTCGTAGAGACCTTAGGTTTACCAGTTTACCATAAGGAATAAAGTGTCAAAAGTCCCCATCAGTCCCATGTGAGCTTAGGGACTTATTCGGGGCCCAAGGTCAAAATTTTAGGTTTTTTGGATTTTTCTCGAAAACGGTAAGTTTTATCGAAAAAGTACCTCAGAGCAAAGTTGTATATCTTAAAATTCTCTATAAAAATGATCTTTATGATTTTTTCTCTAAGACCCACTATTTCCCAGATATTACGCTTGTAAGAATCATGTTCTACATAGTATGCACACATACGCCACGTATTAGTCCGGTCATTTTAGACAATTGAAATAAAGAAAATTCCGACAGAGCCAAATCTTCGTAGAGACCTTAGGTTTACCACAAGAAATAAAGTGTCAAAAGTCCCCATCAGTCCCATGTAAGCTTAGGGACTTATTCGGGGCCCAAGGTCAAAATTTTAGGTTTTTTGGATTTTTCTCGAAAACGGTAAGTTTTATCAAAAAAGTACCTCAGAGCAAAGTTGTAGATCTTAAAATTCTCTATAAAAATTATTTCTATGATTTTTTCTCTAAGACCCACTATTTCCCAGATATTACGCTTGTAAGAATCATGTTCTACATAGTATGCACACATACGCCACGTATTAGTCCGGTCATTTTAGACAATTGAAATAAAGAAAATTCCGACAGAGCCAAATCTTCGTAGAGACCTTAGGTTTACCACAAGGAATAAAGTGTCAAAAGTCCCCATCAGTCCCATGTGAGCTTAGGGACTTATTCGGGGCCCAAGGTCAAAATTTTAGGTTTTTTGGATTTTTCTCGAAAACGGTAAGTTTTATCAAAAAAGTACCAAAAAAGTAGATCTTAAAATTCCCTATAAAAATGATCTCTATGATTTTTTCTCTAAGACCCACTATTTCCCAGATATTACGCTTGTAAGAATCATGTTCTACATAGTATGCACACATACGCCACGTATTAGTCCGGTCATTTTAGACAATTGAAATAAAGAAAATTCCGACAGAGCCAAATCTTCGTAGAGACCTTAGGTTTACCAGTTTACCACAAGGAATAAAGTGTCAAAAGTCCCCATCAGTCCCATGTGAGCTTAGGGACTTATTCGGGGCCCAAGGTCAAAATTTTAGGTTTTTTAGATTTTTCTCGAAAACGGTAAGTTTTATCGAAAAAGTACCTCAGAGCAAAGTTGTAGATCTTAAAATTCTCTATAAAAATGGTATCTATGTTTTTTCTCTAAGACCCACTATTTCCTAGATATTGCGCTTGTAAGAATCATGTTCTACATAGTATGCACACATATGCCACGTATTAGTCCGGTCATTTTAGACAATTAAAATAAAGAAAATTCCGACAGAGCCAAATCTTCGTAGAGACCTTAGGTTTACCACAAGGAATAAAGTGTCAGAAGTCCCCATCAGTCCCATGTGAGCTTAGGGACTTATTCGGGGCCCAAAGTCAAAATTTTAGGTTTTTTGGATTTTTCTCGAAAACGGTAAGTTTTATCGAAAAAGTACCTCAGAGCAAAGTTGTAGATCTTAAAATTCTCTATAAAAATGATCTCTATGATTTTTTCTCTAAGACCCACTATTTCCCAGATATTACGCTTGTAAGAATCATGTTCTACATAGTATGCACACATACGCCACGTATTAGTCCGGTCATTTTAGACAATTGAAATAAAGAAAATTCCGACAGAGCCAAATCTTCGTAGAGACCTTAGGTTTACCACAAGGAATAAAGTGTCAAAAGTCCCCATCAGTCCCATGTGAGCTTAGGGACTTATTCGGGGCCCAAGGTCAAAATTTTAGGTTTTTTGGATTTTTCTCGAAAACGGTAAGTTTTATCAAAAAAGTACCTCAGAGCAAAGTTGTAGATCTTAAAACTCTCTATAAAAATGATCTCTATGACTTTTTCTCTAAGACCCACTATTTCCCAGATATTACGCTTGTAAGAATCATGTTCTACATAGTATGCACACATACGCCACGTATTAGTCCGGTCATTTTAGACAATTGAAATAAAGAAAATTCCGACAGAGCCAAATCTTCGTAGAGACCTTAGGTTTACCACAAGGAATAAAGTGTCAAAAGTCCCCATCAGTCCCATGTGAGCTTAGGGACTTATTCGGGGCCCAAGGTCAAAATTTTAGGTTTTTTGGATTTTTCTCGAAAACGGTAAGTTTTATCAAAAAAGTACCTCAGAGCAAAGTTGTAGATCTTAAAATTCTCTATAAAAATGATTTCTATGATTTTTTCTCTAAGACCCACTATTTCCCAGATATTACGCTTGTAAGAATCATGTTCTACATAGTATGCACACATACGCCACGTATTAGTCCGGTCATTTTAGACAATTGAAATAAAGAAAATTCCGACAGAGCCAAATCTTCGTAGAGACCTTAGGTTTACCAGTTTACCATAAGGAATAAAGTGTCAAAAGTCCCCATCAGTCCCATGTGAGCTTAGGGACTTATTCGGGGCCCAAGGTCAAAATTTTAGGTTTTTTGGATTTTTCTCGAAAACGGTAAGTTTTATCAAAAAAGTACCTCAGAGCAAAGTTGTAGATCTTAAAACTCTCTATAAAAATGATCTCTATGACTTTTTCTCTAAGACCCACTATTTCCCAGATATTACGCTTGTAAGAATCATGTTCTACATAGTATGCACACATACGCCACGTATTAGTCCGGTCATTTTAGACAATTGAAATAAAGAAAATTCCGACAGAGCCAAATCTTCGTAGAGACCTTAGGTTTACCACAAGGAATAAAGTGTCAAAAGTCCCCATCAGTCCCATGTGAGCTTAGGGACTTATTCGGGGCCCAAGGTCAAAATTTTAGGTTTTTTGGATTTTTCTCGAAAACGGTAAGTTTTATCAAAAAAGTACTTCAGAGCAAAGTTGTAGATCTTAAAATTCTCTATAAAAATGATTTCTATGATTTTTTCTCTAAGACCCACTATTTCCCAGATATTACGCTTGTAAGAATCATGTTCTACATAGTATGCACACATACGCCACGTATTAGTCCGGTCATTTTAGACAATTGAAATAAAGAAAATTCCGACAGAGCCAAATCTTCGTAGAGACCTTAGGTTTACCAGTTTACCATAAGGAATAAAGTGTCAAAAGTCCCCATCAGTCCCATGTGAGCTTAGGGACTTATTCGGGGCCCAAGGTCAAAATTTTAGGTTTTTTGGATTTTTCTCGAAAACGGTAAGTTTTATCGAAAAAGTACCTCAGAGCAAAGTTGTAGATCTTAAAATTCTCTATAAAAATGGTATCTATGTTTTTTCTCTAAGACCCACTTTTTCCTAGATATTGCGCTTGTAAGAATCATGTTCTACATAGTATGCACACATATGCCACGTATTAGTCCGGTCATTTTAGACAATTAAAATAAAGAAAATTCCGACAGAGCCAAATCTTCGTAGAGACCTTAGGTTTACCACAAGGAATAAAGTGTCAAAAGTCCCCATCAGTCCCATGTGAGCTTAGGGACTTATTCGGGGCCCAAAGTCAAAATTTTAGGTTTTTTGGATTTTTCTCGAAAACGGTAAGTTTTATCGAAAAAGTACTTCAAAGCAAAGTTGTAGATCTTAAAATTCTCTATAAAAATGATCTCTATGATTTTTTCTCTAAGACCCACTATTTCCCAGATATTACGCTTGTAAGAATCATGTTCTACATAGTATGCACACATACGCCACGTATTAGTCCGGTCATTTTAGACAATTGAAATAAAGAAAATTCCGACAGAGCCAAATCTTCGTAGAGACCTTAGGTTTACCACAAGGAATAAAGTGTCAAAAGTCCCCATCAGTCCCATGTGAGCTTAGGGACTTATTCGGGGCCCAAGGTCAAAATTTTAGGTTTTTTGGATTTTTCTCGAAAACGGTAAGTTTTATCAAAAAAGTACCTCAGAGCAAAGTTGTAGATCTTAAAACTCTCTATAAAAATGATCTCTATGACTTTTTCTCTAAGACCCACTATTTCCCAGATATTACGCTTGTAAGAATCATGTTCTACATAGTATGCACACATACGCCACGTATTAGTCCGGTCATTTTAGACAATTGAAATAAAGAAAATTCCGACAGAGCCAAATCTTCGTAGAGACCTTAGGTTTACCACAAGGAATAAAGTGTCAAAAGTCCCCATCAGTCCCATGTGAGCTTAGGGACTTATTCGGGGCCCAAGGTCAAAATTTTAGGTTTTTTGGATTTTTCTCGAAAACGGTAAGTTTTATCAAAAAAGTACCTCAGAGCAAAGTTGTAGATCTTAAAATTCTCTATAAAAATGATTTCTATGATTTTTTCTCTAAGACCCACTATTTCCCAGATATTACGCTTGTAAGAATCATGTTCTACATAGTATGCACACATACGCCACGTATTAGTCCGGTCATTTTAGACAATTGAAATAAAGAAAATTCCGACAGAGCCAAATCTTCGTAGAGACCTTAGGTTTACCAGTTTACCATAAGGAATAAAGTGTCAAAAGTCCCCATCAGTCCCATGTGAGCTTAGGGACTTATTCGGGGCCCAAGGTCAAAATTTTAGGTTTTTTGGATTTTTCTCGAAAACGGTAAGTTTTATCGAAAAAGTACCTCAGAGCAAAGTTGTAGATCTTAAAATTCTCTATAAAAATGGTATCTATGTTTTTTCTCTAAGACCCACTATTTCCTAGATATTGCGCTTGTAAGAATCATGTTCTACATAGTATGCACACATATGCCACGTATTAGTCCGGTCATTTTAGACAATTAAAATAAAGAAAATTCCGACAGAGCCAAATCTTCGTAGAGACCTTAGGTTTACCACAAGGAATAAAGTGTCAAAAGTCCCCATCAGTCCCATGTGAGCTTAGGGACTTATTCGGGGCCCAAAGTCAAAATTTTAGGTTTTTTGGAGTTTTCTCGAAAACGGTAAGTTTTATCGAAAAAGTACCTCAGAGCAAAGTTGTAGATCTTAAAATTCTCTATAAAAATGATCTCTATGATTTTTTCTCTAAGACCCACTATTTCCCAGATATTACGCTTGTAAGAATCATGTTCTACATAGTATGCACACATACGCCACGTATTAGTCCGGTCATTTTAGACAATTGAAATAAAGAAAATTCCGACAGAGCCAAATCTTCGTAGAAACCTTAGGTTTACCAGTTTACCCTAAGGAATAAAGTGTCAAAAGTCCCCATCAGTCCCATGTGAGCTTAGGGACTTATTCGGGGCCCAAGGTCAAAATTTTAGGTTTTTTGGATTTTTCTCGAAAACGGTAAGTTTTATCGAAAAAGTACCTCAGAGCAAAGTTGTAGATCTTAAAATTCTCTATAAAAATGATCTCTATGATTTTTTCTCTAAGACCCACTATTTCCCAGATATTACGCTTGTAAGAATCATGTTCTACATAGTATGCACACATACGCCACGTATTAGTCCGGTCATTTTAGACAATTGAAATAAAGAAAATTCCGACAGAGCCAAATCTTCGTAGAGACCTTAGGTTTACCAGTTTACCATAAGGAATCAAGTGTCAAAAGTCCCCATCAGTCCCATGTGAGCTTAGGGACTTATTCGGGGCCCAAGGTCAAAATTTTAGGTTTTTTGGATTTTTCTCGAAAACGGTAAGTTTTATCGAAAAAGTACCTCAGAGCAAAGTTGTAGATCTTAAAATTCTCTATAAAAATGGTATCTATGTTTTTTCTCTAAGACCCACTATTTCCTAGATATTGCGCTTGTAAGAATCATGTTCTACATAGTATGCACACATATGCCACGTATTAGTCCGGTCATTTTAGACAATTAAAATAAAGAAAATTCCGACAGAGCCAAATCTTCGTAGAGACCTTAGGTTTACCACAAGGAATAAAGTGTCAAAAGTCCCCATCAGTCCCATGTGAGCTTAGGGACTTATTCGGGGCCCAAAGTCAAAATTTTAGGTTTTTTGGATTTTTCTCGAAAACGGTAAGTTTTATCGAAAAAGTACTTCAGAGCAAAGTTGTAGATCTTAAAATTCTCTATAAAAATGATCTCTATGATTTTTTCTCTAAGACCCACTATTTCCCAGATATTACGCTTGTAAGAATCATGTTCTACATAGTATGCACACATACGCCACGTATTAGTCCGGTCATTTTAGACAATTGAAATAAAGAAAATTCCGACAGAGCCAAATCTTCGTAGAGACCTTAGGTTTACCACAAGGAATAAAGTGTCAAAAGTCCCCATCAGTCCCATGTGAGCTTAGGGACTTATTCGGGGCCCAAGGTCAAAATTTTAGGTTTTTTGGATTTTTCTCGAAAACGGTAAGTTTTATCAAAAAAGTACCTCAGAGCAAAGTTGTAGATCTTAAAACTCTCTATAAAAATGATCTCTATGACTTTTTCTCTAAGACCCACTATTTCCCAGATATTACGCTTGTAAGAATCATGTTCTACATAGTATGCACACATACGCCACGTATTAGTCCGGTCATTTTAGACAATTGAAATAAAGAAAATTCCGACAGAGCCAAATCTTCGTAGAGACCTTAGGTTTACCACAAGGAATAAAGTGTCAAAAGTCCCCATCAGTCCCATGTGAGCTTAGGGACTTATTCGGGGCCCAAGGTCAAAATTTTAGGTTTTTTGGATTTTTCTCGAAAACGGTAAGTTTTATCAAAAAAGTACCTCAGAGCAAAGTTGTAGATCTTAAAATTCTCTATAAAAATGATTTCTATGATTTTTTCTCTAAGACCCACTATTTCCCAGATATTACGCTTGTAAGAATCATGTTCTACATAGTATGCACACATACGCCACGTATTAGTCCGGTCATTTTAGACAATTGAAATAAAGAAAATTCCGACAGAGCCAAATCTTCGTAGAGACCTTAGGTTTACCAGTTTACCATAAGGAATAAAGTGTCAAAAGTCCCCATCAGTCCCATGTGAGCTTAGGGACTTATTCGGGGCCCAAGGTCAAAATTTTAGGTTTTTTGGATTTTTCTCGAAAACGGTAAGTTTTATCGAAAAAGTACCTCAGAGCAAAGTTGTAGATCTTAAAATTCTCTATAAAAATGGTATCTATGTTTTTTCTCTAAGACCCACTATTTCCTAGATATTGCGCTTGTAAGAACAATGTTCTACATAGTATGCACACATATGCCACGTATTAGTCCGGTCATTTTAGACAATTAAAATAAAGAAAATTCCGACAGAGCCAAATCTTCGTAGAGACCTTAGGTTTACCACAAGGAATAAAGTGTCAAAAGTCCCCATCAGTCCCATGTGAGCTTAGGGACTTATTCGGGGCCCAAAGTCAAAATTTTAGGTTTTTTGGATTTTTCTCGAAAACGGTAAGTTTTATCGAAAAAGTACCTCAGAGCAAAGTTGTAGATCTTAAAATTCTCTATAAAAATGATCTCTATGATTTTTTCTCTAAGACCCACTATTTCCCAGATATTACGCTTGTAAGAATCATGTTCTACATAGTATGCACACATACGCCACGTATTAGTCCGGTCATTTTAGACAATTGAAATAAAGAAAATTCCGACAGAGCCAAATCTTCGTAGAAACCTTAGGTTTACCAGTTTACCCTAAGGAATAAAGTGTCAAAAGTCCCCATCAGTCCCATGTGAGCTTAGGGACTTATTCGGGGCCCAAGGTCAAAATTTTAGGTTTTTTGGATTTTTCTCGAAAACGGTAAGTTTTATCGAAAAAGTACCTCAGAGCAAAGTTGTAGATCTTAAAATTCTCTATAAAAATGATCTCTATGATTTTTTCTCTAAGACCCACTATTTCCCAGATATTACGCTTGTAAGAATCATGTTCTACATAGTATGCACACATACGCCACGTATTAGTCCGGTCATTTTAGACAATTGAAATAAAGAAAATTCCGACAGAGCCAAATCTTCGTAGAGACCTTAGGTTTACCACAAGGAATAAAGTGTCAAAAGTCCCCATCAGTCCCATGTGAGCTTAGGGACTTATTCGGGGCCCAAAGTCAAAATTTTAGGTTTTTTGGATTTTTCTCGAAAACGGTAAGTTTTATCGAAAAAGTACCTTAGAGCAAAGTTGTAGATCTTAAAATTCTCTATAAAAATGATCTCTATGATTTTTTCTCTAAGACCCACTATTTCCCAGATATTACGCTTGTAAGAATCATGTTCTACATAGTATGCACACATACGCCACGTATTAGTCCGGTCATTTTAGACAATTGAAATAAAGAAAATTCCGACAGAGCCAAATCTTCGTAGAGACCTTAGGTTTACCACAAGGAATAAAGTGTCAAAAGTCCCCATCAGTCCCATGTGAGCTTAGGGACTTATTCGGGGCCCAAGGTCAAAATTTTAGGTTTTTTGGATTTTTCTCGAAAACGGTAAGTTTTATCAAAAAAGTACCTCAGAGCAAAGTTGTAGATCTTAAAACTCTCTATAAAAATGATCTCTATGACTTTTTCTCTAAGACCCACTATTTCCCAGATATTACGCTTGTAAGAATCATGTTCTACATAGTATGCACACATACGCCACGTATTAGTCCGGTCATTTTAGACAATTGAAATAAAGAAAATTCCGACAGAGCCAAATCTTCGTAGAGACCTTAGGTTTACCACAAGGAATAAAGTGTCAAAAGTCCCCATCAGTCCCATGTGAGCTTAGGGACTTATTCGGGGCCCAAGGTCAAAATTTTAGGTTTTTTGGATTTTTCTCGAAAACGGTAAGTTTTATCAAAAAAGTACCTCAGAGCAAAGTTGTAGATCTTAAAATTCTCTATAAAAATGATTTCTATGATTTTTTCTCTAAGACCCACTATTTCCCAGATATTACGCTTGTAAGAATCATGTTCTACATAGTATGCACACATACGCCACGTATTAGTCCGGTCATTTTAGACAATTGAAATAAAGAAAATTCCGACAGAGCCAAATCTTCGTAGAGACCTTAGGTTTACCAGTTTACCATAAGGAATAAAGTGTCAAAAGTCCCCATCAGTCCCATGTGAGCTTAGGGACTTATTCGGGGCCCAAGGTCAAAATTTTAGGTTTTTTGGATTTTTCTCGAAAACGGTAAGTTTTATCGAAAAAGTACCTCAGAGCAAAGTTGTAGATCTTAAAATTCTCTATAAAAATGGTATCTATGTTTTTTCTCTAAGACCCACTATTTCCTAGATATTGCGCTTGTAAGAATCATGTTCTACATAGTATGCACACATATGCCACGTATTAGTCCGGTCATTTTAGACAATTAAAATAAAGAAAATTCCGACAGAGCCAAATCTTCGTAGAGACCTTAGGTTTACCACAAGGAATAAAGTGTCAAAAGTCCCCATCAGTCCCATGTGAGCTTAGGGACTTATTCGGGGCCCAAAGTCAAAATTTTAGGTTTTTTGGATTTTTCTCGAAAACGGTAAGTTTTATCGAAAAAGTACCTCAGAGCAAAGTTGTAGATCTTAAAATTCTCTATAAAAATGATCTCTATGATTTTTTCTCTAAGACCCACTATTTCCCAGATATTACGCTTGTAAGAATCATGTTCTACATAGTATGCACACATACGCCACGTATTAGTCCGGTCATTTTAGACAATTGAAATAAAGAAAATTCCGACAGAGCCAAATCTTCGTAGAGACCTTAGGTTTACCACAAGGAATAAAGTGTCAAAAGTCCCCATCAGTCCCATGTGAGCTTAGGGACTTATTCGGGGCCCAAGGTCAAAATTTTAGGTTTTTTGGATTTTTCTCGAAAACGGTAAGTTTTATCAAAAAAGTACCTCAGAGCAAAGTTGTAGATCTTAAAACTCTCTATAAAAATGATCTCTATGACTTTTTCTCTAAGACCCACTATTTCCCAGATATTACGCTTGTAAGAATCATGTTCTACATAGTATGCACACATACGCCACGTATTAGTCCGGTCATTTTAGACAATTGAAATAAAGAAAATTCCGACAGAGCCAAATCTTCGTAGAGACCTTAGGTTTACCACAAGGAATAAAGTGTCAAAAGTCCCCATCAGTCCCATGTGAGCTTAGGGACTTATTCGGGGCCCAAGGTCAAAATTTTAGGTTTTTTGGATTTTTCTCGAAAACGGTAAGTTTTATCAAAAAAGTACCTCAGAGCAAAGTTGTAGATCTTAAAATTCTCTATAAAAATGATTTCTATGATTTTTTCTCTAAGACCCACTATTTCCCAGATATTACGCTTGTAAGAATCATGTTCTACATAGTATGCACACATACGCCACGTATTAGTCCGGTCATTTTAGACAATTGAAATAAAGAAAATTCCGACAGAGCCAAATCTTCGTAGAGACCTTAGGTTTACCACAAGGAATAAAGTGTCAAAAGTCCCCATCAGTCCCATGTGAGCTTAGGGACTTATTCGGGGCCCAAGGTCAAAATTTTAGGTTTTTTGGATTTTTCTCGAAAACGGTAAGTTTTATCGAAAAAGTACCTCAGAGCAAAGTTGTAGATCTTAAAATTCTCTATAAAAATGATCTCTATGATTTTTTCTCTAAGACCCACTATTTCCCAGATATTACGCTTGTAAGAATCATGTTCTACATAGTATGCACACATACGCCACGTATTAGTCCGGTCATTTTAGACAATTGAAATAAAGAAAATTCCGACAGAGCCAAATCTTCGTAGAGACCTTAGGTTTACCACAAGGAATAAAGTGTCAAAAGTCCCCATCAGTCCCATGTGAGCTTAGGGACTTATTCGGGGCCCAAGGTCAAAATTTTAGGTTTTTTGGATTTTTCTCGAAAACGGTAAGTTTTATCAAAAAAGTACCTCAGAGCAAAGTTGTAGATCTTAAAACTCTCTATAAAAATGATCTCTATGACTTTTTCTCTAAGACCCACTATTTCCCAGATATTACGCTTGTAAGAATCATGTTCTACATAGTATGCACACATACGCCACGTATTAGTCCGGTCATTTTAGACAATTGAAATAAAGAAAATTCCGACAGAGCCAAATCTTCGTAGAGACCTTAGGTTTACCACAAGGAATAAAGTGTCAAAAGTCCCCATCAGTCCCATGTGAGCTTAGGGACTTATTCGGGGCCCAAAGTCAAAATTTTAGGTTTTTTGGATTTTTCTCGAAAACGGTAAGTTTTATCGAAAAAGTACCTTAGAGCAAAGTTGTAGATCTTAAAATTCTCTATAAAAATGATCTCTATGATTTTTTCTCTAAGACCCACTATTTCCCAGATATTACGCTTGTAAGAATCATGTTCTACATAGTATGCACACATACGCCACGTATTAGTCCGGTCATTTTAGACAATTGAAATAAAGAAAATTCCGACAGAGCCAAATCTTCGTAGAGACCTTAGGTTTACCACAAGGAATAAAGTGTCAAAAGTCCCCATCAGTCCCATGTGAGCTTAGGGACTTATTCGGGGCCCAAGGTCAAAATTTTAGGTTTTTTGGATTTTTCTCGAAAACGGTAAGTTTTATCAAAAAAGTACCTCAGAGCAAAGTTGTAGATCTTAAAACTCTCTATAAAAATGATCTCTATGACTTTTTCTCTAAGACCCACTATTTCCCAGATATTACGCTTGTAAGAATCATGTTCTACATAGTATGCACACATACGCCACGTATTAGTCCGGTCATTTTAGACAATTGAAATAAAGAAAATTCCGACAGAGCCAAATCTTCGTAGAGACCTTAGGTTTACCACAAGGAATAAAGTGTCAAAAGTCCCCATCAGTCCCATGTGAGCTTAGGGACTTATTCGGGGCCCAAGGTCAAAATTTTAGGTTTTTTGGATTTTTCTCGAAAACGGTAAGTTTTATCAAAAAAGTACCTCAGAGCAAAGTTGTAGATCTTAAAATTCTCTATAAAAATGATTTCTATGATTTTTTCTCTAAGACCCACTATTTCCCAGATATTACGCTTGTAAGAATCATGTTCTACATAGTATGCACACATACGCCACGTATTAGTCCGGTCATTTTAGACAATTGAAATAAAGAAAATTCCGACAGAGCCAAATCTTCGTAGAGACCTTAGGTTTACCAGTTTACCATAAGGAATAAAGTGTCAAAAGTCCCCATCAGTCCCATGTGAGCTTAGGGACTTATTCGGGGCCCAAGGTCAAAATTTTAGGTTTTTTGGATTTTTCTCGAAAACGGTAAGTTTTATCGAAAAAGTACCTCAGAGCAAAGTTGTAGATCTTAAAATTCTCTATAAAAATGGTATCTATGTTTTTTCTCTAAGACCCACTATTTCCTAGATATTGCGCTTGTAAGAATCATGTTCTACATAGTATGCACACATATGCCACGTATTAGTCCGGTCATTTTAGACAATTAAAATAAAGAAAATTCCGACAGAGCCAAATCTTCGTAGAGACCTTAGGTTTACCACAAGGAATAAAGTGTCAAAAGTCCCCATCAGTCCCATGTGAGCTTAGGGACTTATTCGGGGCCCAAAGTCAAAATTTTAGGTTTTTTGGATTTTTCTCGAAAACGGTAAGTTTTATCGAAAAAGTACCTCAGAGCAAAGTTGTAGATCTTAAAATTCTCTATAAAAATGATCTCTATGATTTTTTCTCTAAGACCCACTATTTCCCAGATATTACGCTTGTAAGAATCATGTTCTACATAGTATGCACACATACGCCACGTATTAGTCCGGTCATTTTAGACAATTGAAATAAAGAAAATTCCGACAGAGCCAAATCTTCGTAGAGACCTTAGGTTTACCACAAGGAATAAAGTGTCAAAAGTCCCCATCAGTCCCATGTGAGCTTAGGGACTTATTCGGGGCCCAAGGTCAAAATTTTAGGTTTTTTGGATTTTTCTCGAAAACGGTAAGTTTTATCAAAAAAGTACCTCAGAGCAAAGTTGTAGATCTTAAAACTCTCTATAAAAATGATCTCTATGACTTTTTCTCTAAGACCCACTATTTCCCAGATATTACGCTTGTAAGAATCATGTTCTACATAGTATGCACACATACGCCACGTATTAGTCCGGTCATTTTAGACAATTGAAATAAAGAAAATTCCGACAGAGCCAAATCTTCGTAGAGACCTTAGGTTTACCACAAGGAATAAAGTGTCAAAAGTCCCCATCAGTCCCATGTGAGCTTAGGGACTTATTCGGGGCCCAAGGTCAAAATTTTAGGTTTTTTGGATTTTTCTCGAAAACGGTAAGTTTTATCAAAAAAGTACCTCAGAGCAAAGTTGTAGATCTTAAAATTCTCTATAAAAATGATTTCTATGATTTTTTCTCTAAGACCCACTATTTCCCAGATATTACGCTTGTAAGAATCATGTTCTACATAGTATGCACACATACGCCACGTATTAGTCCGGTCATTTTAGACAATTGAAATAAAGAAAATTCCGACAGAGCCAAATCTTCGTAGAGACCTTAGGTTTACCAGTTTACCATAAGGAATAAAGTGTCAAAAGTCCCCATCAGTCCCATGTGAGCTTAGGGACTTATTCGGGGCCCAAGGTCAAAATTTTAGGTTTTTTGGATTTTTCTCGAAAACGGTAAGTTTTATCGAAAAAGTACCTCAGAGCAAAGTTGTAGATCTTAAAATTCTCTATAAAAATGGTATCTATGTTTTTTCTCTAAGACCCACTATTTCCTAGATATTGCGCTTGTAAGAATCATGTTCTACATAGTATGCACACATATGCCACGTATTAGTCCGGTCATTTTAGACAATTAAAATAAAGAAAATTCCGACAGAGCCAAATCTTCGTAGAGACCTTAGGTTTACCACAAGGAATAAAGTGTCAAAAGTCCCCATCAGTCCCATGTGAGCTTAGGGACTTATTCGGGGCCCAAAGTCAAAATTTTAGGTTTTTTGGATTTTTCTCGAAAACGGTAAGTTTTATCGAAAAAGTACCTCAGAGCAAAGTTGTAGATCTTAAAATTCTCTATAAAAATGATCTCTATGATTTTTTCTCTAAGACCCACTATTTCCCAGATATTACGCTTGTAAGAATCATGTTCTACATAGTATGCACACATACGCCACGTATTAGTCCGGTCATTTTAGACAATTGAAATAAAGAAAATTCCGACAGAGCCAAATCTTCGTAGAGACCTTAGGTTTACCACAAGGAATAAAGTGTCAAAAGTCCCCATCAGTCCCATGTGAGCTTAGGGACTTATTCGGGGCCCAAGGTCAAAATTTTAGGTTTTTTGGATTTTTCTCGAAAACGGTAAGTTTTATCAAAAAAGTACCTCAGAGCAAAGTTGTAGATCTTAAAACTCTCTATAAAAATGATCTCTATGACTTTTTCTCTAAGACCCACTATTTCCCAGATATTACGCTTGTAAGAATCATGTTCTACATAGTATGCACACATACGCCACGTATTAGTCCGGTCATTTTAGACAATTGAAATAAAGAAAATTCCGACAGAGCCAAATCTTCGTAGAGACCTTAGGTTTACCACAAGGAATAAAGTGTCAAAAGTCCCCATCAGTCCCATGTGAGCTTAGGGACTTATTCGGGGCCCAAGGTCAAAATTTTAGGTTTTTTGGATTTTTCTCGAAAACGGTAAGTTTTATCAAAAAAGTACCTCAGAGCAAAGTTGTAGATCTTAAAATTCTCTATAAAAATGATTTCTATGATTTTTTCTCTAAGACCCACTATTTCCCAGATATTACGCTTGTAAGAATCATGTTCTACATAGTATGCACACATACGCCACGTATTAGTCCGGTCATTTTAGACAATTGAAATAAAGAAAATTCCGACAGAGCCAAATCTTCGTAGAGACCTTAGGTTTACCAGTTTACCATAAGGAATAAAGTGTCAAAAGTCCCCATCAGTCCCATGTGAGCTTAGGGACTTATTCGGGGCCCAAGGTCAAAATTTTAGGTTTTTTGGATTTTTCTCGAAAACGGTAAGTTTTATCGAAAAAGTACCTCAGAGCAAAGTTGTAGATCTTAAAATTCTCTATAAAAATGGTATCTATGTTTTTTCTCTAAGACCCACTATTTCCTAGATATTGCGCTTGTAAGAATCATGTTCTACATAGTATGCACACATATGCCACGTATTAGTCCGGTCATTTTAGACAATTAAAATAAAGAAAATTCCGACAGAGCCAAATCTTCGTAGAGACCTTAGGTTTACCACAAGGAATAAAGTGTCAAAAGTCCCCATCAGTCCCATGTGAGCTTAGGGACTTATTCGGGGCCCAAAGTCAAAATTTTAGGTTTTTTGGATTTTTCTCGAAAACGGTAAGTTTTATCGAAAAAGTACCTCAGAGCAAAGTTGTAGATCTTAAAATTCTCTATAAAAATGATCTCTATGATTTTTTCTCTAAGACCCACTATTTCCCAGATATTACGCTTGTAAGAATCATGTTCTACATAGTATGCACACATACGCCACGTATTAGTCCGGTCATTTTAGACAATTGAAATAAAGAAAATTCCGACAGAGCCAAATCTTCGTAGAAACCTTAGGTTTACCAGTTTACCACAAGGAATAAAGTGTCAAAAGTCCCCATCAGTCCCATGTGAGCTTAGGGACTTATTCGGGGCCCAAGGTCAAAATTTTAGGTTTTTTGGATTTTTCTCGAAAACGGTAAGTTTTATCGAAAAAGTACCTCAGAGCAAAGTTGTAGATCTTAAAATTCTCTATAAAAATGATCTCTATGATTTTTTCTCTAAGACCCACTATTTCCCAGATATTACGCTTGTAAGAATCATGTTCTACATAGTATGCACACATACGCCACGTATTAGTCCGGTCATTTTAGACAATTGAAATAAAGAAAATTCCGACAGAGCCAAATCTTCGTAGAGACCTTAGGTTTACCACAAGAAATAAAGTGTCAAAAGTCCCCATCAGTCCCATGTAAGCTTAGGGACTTATTCGGGGCCCAAGGTCAAAATTTTAGGTTTTTTGGATTTTTCTCGAAAACGGTAAGTTTTATCAAAAAAGTACTTCAGAGCAAAGTTGTAGATCTTAAAATTCTCTATAAAAATGATTTCTATGATTTTTTCTCTAAGACCCACTATTTCCCAGATATTACGCTTGTAAGAATCATGTTCTACATAGTATGCACACATACGCCACGTATTAGTCCGGTCATTTTAGACAATTGAAATAAAGAAAATTCCGACAGAGCCAAATCTTCGTAGAGACCTTAGGTTTACCACAAGGAATAAAGTGTCAAAAGTCCCCATCAGTCCCATGTGAGCTTAGGGACTTATTCGGGGCCCAAGGTCAAAATTTTAGGTTTTTTGGATTTTTCTCGAAAACGGTAAGTTTTATCAAAAAAGTACCAAAAAAGTAGATCTTAAAATTCTCTATAAAAATGATCTCTATGATTTTTTCTCTAAGACCCACTATTTCCCAGATATTACGCTTGTAAGAATCATGTTCTACATAGTATGCACACATATGCCACGTATTAGTCCGGTCATTTTAGACAATTAAAATAAAGAAAATTCCGACAGAGCCAAATCTTCGTAGAGACCTTAGGTTTACCACAAGGAATAAAGTGTCAAAAGTCCCCATCAGTCCCATGTGAGCTTAGGGACTTATTCGGGGCCCAAAGTCAAAATTTTAGGTTTTTTGGATTTTTCTCGAAAACGGTAAGTTTTATCGAAAAAGTACCTCAGAGCAAAGTTGTAGATCTTAAAATTCTCTATAAAAATGATCTCTATGATTTTTTCTCTAAGACCCACTATTTCCCAGATATTACGCTTGTAAGAATCATGTTCTACATAGTATGCACACATACGCCACGTATTAGTCCGGTCATTTTAGACAATTGAAATAAAGAAAATTCCGACAGAGCCAAATCTTCGTAGAGACCTTAGGTTTACCACAAGGAATAAAGTGTCAAAAGTCCCCATCAGTCCCATGTGAGCTTAGGGACTTATTCGGGGCCCAAGGTCAAAATTTTAGGTTTTTTGGATTTTTCTCGAAAACGGTAAGTTTTATCAAAAAAGTACCTCAGAGCAAAGTTGTAGATCTTAAAACTCTCTATAAAAATGATCTCTATGACTTTTTCTCTAAGACCCACTATTTCCCAGATATTACGCTTGTAAGAATCATGTTCTACATAGTATGCACACATACGCCACGTATTAGTCCGGTCATTTTAGACAATTGAAATAAAGAAAATTCCGACAGAGCCAAATCTTCGTAGAGACCTTAGGTTTACCACAAGGAATAAAGTGTCAAAAGTCCCCATCAGTCCCATGTGAGCTTAGGGACTTATTCGGGGCCCAAGGTCAAAATTTTAGGTTTTTTGGATTTTTCTCGAAAACGGTAAGTTTTATCAAAAAAGTACCTCAGAGCAAAGTTGTAGATCTTAAAATTCTCTATAAAAATGATTTCTATGATTTTTTCTCTAAGACCCACTATTTCCCAGATATTACGCTTGTAAGAATCATGTTCTACATAGTATGCACACATACGCCACGTATTAGTTCGGTCATTTTAGACAATTGAAATAAAGAAAATTCCGACAGAGCCAAATCTTCGTAGAGACCTTAGGTTTACCAGTTTACCATAAGGAATAAAGTGTCAAAAGTCCCCATCAGTCCCATGTGAGCTTAGGGACTTATTCGGGGCCCAAGGTCAAAATTTTAGGTTTTTTGGATTTTTCTCGAAAACGGTAAGTTTTATCGAAAAAGTACCTCAGAGCAAAGTTGTAGATCTTAAAATTCTCTATAAAAATGGTATCTATGTTTTTTCTCTAAGACCCACTATTTCCTAGATATTGCGCTTGTAAGAATCATGTTCTACATAGTATGCACACATATGCCACGTATTAGTCCGGTCATTTTAGACAATTAAAACAAAGAAAATTCCGACAGAGCCAAATCTTCGTAGAGACCTTAGGTTTACCACAAGGAATAAAGTGTCAAAAGTCCCCATCAGTCCCATGTGAGCTTAGGGACTTATTCGGGGCCCAAAGTCAAAATTTTAGGTTTTTTGGATTTTTCTCGAAAACGGTAAGTTTTATCGAAAAAGTACCTCAGAGCAAAGTTGTAGATCTTAAAATTCTCTATAAAAATGATCTCTATGATTTTTTCTCTAAGACCCACTATTTCCCAGATATTACGCTTGTAAGAATCATGTTCTACATAGTATGCACACATACGCCACGTATTAGTCCGGTCATTTTAGACAATTGAAATAAAGAAAATTCCGACAGAGCCAAATCTTCGTAGAAACCTTAGGTTTACCAGTTTACCACAAGGAATAAAGTGTCAAAAGTCCCCATCAGTCCCATGTGAGCTTAGGGACTTATTCGGGGCCCAAGGTCAAAATTTTAGGTTTTTTGGATTTTTCTCGAAAACGGTAAGTTTTATCGAAAAAGTACCTCAGAGCAAAGTTGTAGATCTTAAAATTCTCTATAAAAATGATCTCTATGATTTTTTCTCTAAGACCCACTATTTCCCAGATATTACGCTTGTAAGAATCATGTTCTACATAGTATGCACACATACGCCACGTATTAGTCCGGTCATTTTAGACAATTGAAATAAAGAAAATTCCGACAGAGCCAAATCTTCGTAGAGACCTTAGGTTTACCACAAGAAATAAAGTGTCAAAAGTCCCCATCAGTCCCATGTAAGCTTAGGGACTTATTCGGGGCCCAAGGTCAAAATTTTAGGTTTTTTGGATTTTTCTCGAAAACGGTAAGTTTTATCAAAAAAGTACTTCAGAGCAAAGTTGTAGATCTTAAAATTCTCTATAAAAATGATTTCTATGATTTTTTCTCTAAGACCCACTATTTCCCAGATATTACGCTTGTAAGAATCATGTTCTACATAGTATGCACACATACGCCACGTATTAGTCCGGTCATTTTAGACAATTGAAATAAAGAAAATTCCGACAGAGCCAAATCTTCGTAGAGACCTTAGGTTTACCACAAGGAATAAAGTGTCAAAAGTCCCCATCAGTCCCATGTGAGCTTAGGGACTTATTCGGGGCCCAAGGTCAAAATTTTAGGTTTTTTGGATTTTTCTCGAAAACGGTAAGTTTTATCAAAAAAGTACCAAAAAAGTAGATCTTAAAATTCTCTATAAAAATGATCTCTATGATTTTTTCTCTAAGACCCACTATTTCCCAGATATTACGCTTGTAAGAATCATGTTCTACATAGTATGCACACATACGCCACGTATTAGTCCGGTCATTTTAGACAATTGAAATAAAGAAAATTCCGACAGAGCCAAATCTTCGTAGAGACCTTAGGTTTACCAGTTTACCACAAGGAATAAAGTGTCAAAAGTCCCCATCAGTCCCATGTGAGCTTAGGGACTTATTCGGGGCCCAAGGTCAAAATTTTAGGTTTTTTAGATTTTTCTCGAAAACGGTAAGTTTTATCGAAAAAGTACCTCAGAGCAAAGTTGTAGATCTTAAAATTCTCTATAAAAATGATCTCTATGATTTTTTCTCTAAGACCCACTATTTCCCAGATATTACGCTTGTAAGAATCATGTTCTACATAGTATGCACACATACGCCACGTATTAGTCCGGTCATTTTAGACAATTGAAATAAAGAAAATTCCGACAGAGCCAAATCTTCGTAGAGACCTTAGGTTTACCACAAGGAATAAAGTGTCAAAAGTCCCCATCAGTCCCATGTGAGCTTAGGGACTTATTCGGGGCCCAAAGTCAAAATTTTAGGTTTTTTGGATTTTTCTCGAAAACGGTAAGTTTTATCGAAAAAGTACCTTAGAGCAAAGTTGTAGATCTTCTCTCTATAAAAATGATCTCTATGACTTTTTCTCTAAGACCCACTATTTCCCAGATATTACGCTTGTAAGAATCATGTTCTACATAGTATGCACACATACGCCACGTATTAGTCCGGTCATTTTAGACAATTGAAATAAAGAAAATTCCGACAGAGCCAAATCTTCGTAGAGACCTTAGGTTTACCACAAGGAATAAAGTGTCAAAAGTCCCCATCAGTCCCATGTGAGCTTAGGGACTTATTCGGGGCCCAAGGTCAAAATTTTAGGTTTTTTGGATTTTTCTCGAAAACGGTAAGTTTTATCAAAAAAGTACCTCAGAGCAAAGTTGTAGATCTTCTCTCTATAAAAATGATCTCTATGACTTTTTCTCTAAGACCCACTATTTCCCAGATATTACGCTTGTAAGAATCATGTTCTACATAGTATGCACACATACGCCACGTATTAGTCCGGTCATTTTAGACAATTGAAATAAAGAAAATTCCGACAGAGCCAAATCTTCGTAGAGACCTTAGGTTTACCACAAGGAATAAAGTGTCAAAAGTCCCCATCAGTCCCATGTGAGCTTAGGGACTTATTCGGGGCCCAAGGTCAAAATTTTAGGTTTTTTGGATTTTTCTCGAAAACGGTAAGATTAATCAAAAAAGTACCTCAGAGCAAAGTTGTAGATCTTAAAATTCTCTATAAAAATGATTTCTATGATTTTTTCTCTAAGACCCACTATTTCCCAGATATTACGCTTGTAAGAATCATGTTCTACATAGTATGCACACATACGCCACGTATTAGTCCGGTCATTTTAGACAATTGAAATAAAGAAAATTCCGACAGAGCCAAATCTTCGTAGAGACCTTAGGTTTACCAGCTTACCATAAGGAATAAAGTGTCAAAAGTCCCCATCAGTCCCATGTGAGCTTAGGGACTTATTCGGGGCCCAAGGTCAAAATTTTAGGTTTTTTGGATTTTTCTCGAAAACGGTAAGTTTTATCGAAAAAGTACCTCAGAGCAAAGTTGTAGATCTTAAAATTCTCTATAAAAATGATCTCTATGATTTTTTCTCTAAGACCCACTATTTCCCAGATATTACGCTTGTAAGAATCATGTTCTACATAGTATGCACACATACGCCACGTATTAGTCCGGTCATTTTAGACAATTGAAATAAAGAAAATTCCGACAGAGCCAAATCTTCGTAGAGACCTTAGGTTTACCACAAGAAATAAAGTGTCAAAAGTCCCCATCAGTCCCATGTAAGCTTAGGGACTTATTCGGGGCCCAAGGTCAAAATTTTAGGTTTTTTGGATTTTTCTCGAAAACGGTAAGTTTTATCAAAAAAGTACTTCAGAGCAAAGTTGTAGATCTTAAAATTCTCTATAAAAATGATTTCTATGATTTTTTCTCTAAGACCCACTATTTCCCAGATATTACGCTTGTAAGAATCATGTTCTACATAGTATGCACACATACGCCACGTATTAGTCCGGTCATTTTAGACAATTGAAATAAAGAAAATTCCGACAGAGCCAAATCTTCGTAGAGACCTTAGGTTTACCAGTTTACCACAAGGAATAAAGTGTCAAAAGTCCCCATCAGTCCCATGTGAGCTTAGGGACTTATTCGGGGCCCAAGGTCAAAATTTTAGGTTTTTCAGATTTTTCTCGAAAACGGTAAGTTTTATCGAAAAAGTACCTCAGAGCAAAGTTGTAGATCTTAAAATTCTCTATAAAAATGATCTCTATGATTTTTTCTCTAAGACCCACTATTTCCCAGATATTACGCTTGTAAGAATCATGTTCTACATAGTATGCACACATACGCCACGTATTAGTCCGGTCATTTTAGACAATTGAAATAAAGAAAATTCCGACAGAGCCAAATCTTCGTAGAGACCTTAGGTTTACCACAAGGAATAAAGTGTCAAAAGTCCCCATCAGTCCCATGTGAGCTTAGGGACTTATTCGGGGCCCAAAGTCAAAATTTTAGGTTTTTTGGATTTTTCTCGAAAACGGTAAGTTTTATCGAAAAAGTACCTTAGAGCAAAGTTGTAGATCTTCTCTCTATAAAAATGATCTCTATGACTTTTTCTCTAAGACCCACTATTTCCCAGATATTACGCTTGTAAGAATCATGTTCTACATAGTATGCACACATACGCCACGTATTAGTCCGGTCATTTTAGACAATTGAAATAAAGAAAATTCCGACAGAGCCAAATCTTCGTAGAGACCTTAGGTTTACCACAAGGAATAAAGTGTCAAAAGTCCCCATCAGTCCCATGTGAGCTTAGGGACTTATTCGGGGCCCAAGGTCAAAATTTTAGGTTTTTTGGATTTTTCTCGAAAACGGTAAGTTTTATCAAAAAAGTACCTCAGAGCAAAGTTGTAGATCTTCTCTCTATAAAAATGATCTCTATGACTTTTTCTCTAAGACCCACTATTTCCCAGATATTACGCTTGTAAGAATCATGTTCTACATAGTATGCACACATACGCCACGTATTAGTCCGGTCATTTTAGACAATTGAAATAAAGAAAATTCCGACAGAGCCAAATCTTCGTAGAGACCTTAGGTTTACCACAAGGAATAAAGTGTCAAAAGTCCCCATCAGTCCCATGTGAGCTTAGGGACTTATTCGGGGCCCAAGGTCAAAATTTTAGGTTTTTTGGATTTTTCTCGAAAACGGTAAGATTAATCAAAAAAGTACCTCAGAGCAAAGTTGTAGATCTTAAAATTCTCTATAAAAATGATTTCTATGATTTTTTCTCTAAGACCCACTATTTCCCAGATATTACGCTTATAAGAATCATGTTCTACATAGTATGCACACATACGCCACGTATTAGTCCGGTCATTTTAGACAATTGAAATAAAGAAAATTCCGACAGAGCCAAATCTTCGTAGAGACCTTAGGTTTACCACAAGGAATAAAGTGTCAAAAGTCCCCATCAGTCCCATGTGAGCTTAGGGACTTATTCGGGGCCCAAAGTCAAAATTTTAGGTTTTTTGGATTTTTCTCGAAAACGGTAAGTTTTATCGAAAAAGTACCTCAGAGCAAAGTTGTAGATCTTAAAATTCTCTATAAAAATCATCTCTATGATTTTTTCTCTAAGACCCACTATTTCCCAGATATTACGCTTGTAAGAATCATGTTCTACATAGTATGCACACATACGCCACGTATTAGTCCGGTCATTTTAGACAATTGAAATAAAGAAAATTCCGACAGAGCCAAATCTTCGTAGAAACCTTAGGTTTACCAGTTTACCACAAGGAATAAAGTGTCAAAAGTCCCCATCAGTCCCATGTGAGCTTAGGGACTTATTCGGGGCCCAAGGTCAAAATTTTAGGTTTTTTGGATTTTTCTCGAAAACGGTAAGTTTTATCGAAAAAGTACCTCAGAGCAAAGTTGTAGATCTTAAAATTCTCTATAAAAATGATCTCTATGATTTTTTCTCTAAGACCCACTATTTCCCAGATATTACGCTTGTAAGAATCATGTTCTACATAGTATGCACACATACGCCACGTATTAGTCCGGTCATTTTAGACAATTGAAATAAAGAAAATTCCGACAGAGCCAAATCTTCGTAGAGACCTTAGGTTTACCACAAGAAATAAAGTGTCAAAAGTCCCCATCAGTCCCATGTAAGCTTAGGGACTTATTCGGGGCCCAAGGTCAAAATTTTAGGTTTTTTGGATTTTTCTCGAAAACGGTAAGTTTTATCAAAAAAGTACTTCAGAGCAAAGTTGTAGATCTTAAAATTCTCTATAAAAATGATTTTTATGATTTTTTCTCTAAGACCCACTATTTCCCAGATATTACGCTTGTAAGAATCATGTTCTACATAGTATGCACACATACGCCACGTATTAGTCCGGTCATTTTAGACAATTGAAATAAAGAAAATTCCGACAGAGCCAAATCTTCGTAGAGACCTTAGGTTTACCACAAGGAATAAAGTGTCAAAAGTCCCCATCAGTCCCATGTGAGCTTAGGGACTTATTCGGGGCCCAAGGTCAAAATTTTAGGTTTTTTGGATTTTTCTCGAAAACGGTAAGTTTTATCAAAAAAGTACCAAAAAAGTAGATCTTAAAATTCTCTATAAAAATGATCTCTATGATTTTTTCTCTAAGACCCACTATTTCCCAGATATTACGCTTGTAAGAATCATGTTCTACATAGTATGCACACATACGCCACGTATTAGTCCGGTCATTTTAGACAATTGAAATAAAGAAAATTCCGACAGAGCCAAATCTTCGTAGAGACCTTAGGTTTACCAGTTTACCACAAGGAATAAAGTGTCAAAAGTCCCCATCAGTCCCATGTGAGCTTAGGGACTTATTCGGGGCCCAAGGTCAAAATTTTAGGTTTTTTAGATTTTTCTCGAAAACGGTAAGTTTTATCGAAAAAGTACCTCAGAGCAAAGTTGTAGATCTTAAAATTCTCTATAAAAATGGTATCTATGTTTTTTCTCTAAGACCCACTATTTCCTAGATATTGCGCTTGTAAGAATCATGTTCTACATAGTATGCACACATATGCCACGTATTAGTCCGGTCATTTTAGACAATTAAAATAAAGAAAATTCCGACAGAGCCAAATCTTCGTAGAGACCTTAGGTTTACCACAAGGAATAAAGTGTCAAAAGTCCCCATCAGTCCCATGTGAGCTTAGGGACTTATTCGGGGCCCAAAGTCAAAATTTTAGGTTTTTTGGATTTTTCTCGAAAACGGTAAGTTTTATCGAAAAAGTACCTCAGAGCAAAGTTGTAGATCTTAAAATTCTCTATAAAAATGATCTCTATGATTTTTTCTCTAAGACCCACTATTTCCCAGATATTACGCCTGTAAGAATCATGTTCTACATAGTATGCACACATACGCCACATATTAGTCCGGTCATTTTAGACAATTGAAATAAAGAAAATTCCGACAGAGCCAAATCTTCGTAGAGACCTTAGGTTTACCACAAGGAATAAAGTGTCAAAAGTCCCCATCAGTCCCATGTGAGCTTAGGGACTTATTCGGGGCCCAAGGTCAAAATTTTAGGTTTTTTGGATTTTTCTCGAAAACGGTAAGTTTTATCAAAAAAGTACCTCAGAGCAAAGTTGTAGATCTTAAAATTCTCTATAAAAATGATCTCTATGATTTTTTCTCTAAGACCCACTATTTCCCAGATATTACGCTTGTAAGAATCATGTTCTACATAGTATGCACACATACGCCACGTATTAGTCCGGTCATTTTAGACAATTGAAATAAAGAAAATTCCGACAGAGCCAAATCTTCGTAGAGACCTTAGGTTTACCAGTTTACCACAAGGAATAAAGTGTCAAAAGTCCCCATCAGTCCCATGTGAGCTTAGGGACTTATTCGGGGCCCAAGGTCAAAATTTTAGGTTTTTTGGATTTTTCTCGAAAACGGTAAGTTTTATCGAAAAAGTACCTCAGAGCAAAGTTGTAGATCTTAGAATTCTCTATAAAAATGATCTCTATGATTTTTTCTCTAAGACCCACTATTTCCCAGATATTACGCTTGTAAGAATCATGTTCTACATAGTATGCACACATACGCCACGTATTAGTCCGGTCATTTTAGACAATTGAAATAAAGAAAATTCCGACAGAGCCAAATCTTCGTAGAGACCTTAGGTTTACCACAAGGAATAAAGTGTCAAAAGTCCCTATCAGTCCCATGTGAGCTTAGGGACTTATTCGGGGCCCAAGGTCAAAATTTTAGGTTTTTTGGATTTTTCTCGAAAACGGTAAGTTTTATCAAAAAAGTACCTCAGAGCAAAGTTGTAGATCTTAAAACTCTCTATAAAAATGATCTCTATGACTTTTTCTCTAAGACCCACTATTTCCCAGATATTACGCTTGTAAGAATCATATTCTACATAGTATGCACACATACGCCACGTATTAGTCCGGTCATTTTAGACAATTGAAATAAAGAAAATTCCGACAGAGCCAAATCTTCGTAGAGACCTTAGGTTTACCACAAGGAATAAAGTGTCAAAAGTCCCCATCAGTCCCATGTGAGCTTAGGGACTTATTCGGGGCCCAAGGTCAAAATTTTAGGTTTTTTGGATTTTTCTCGAAAACGGTAAGTTTTATCAAAAAAGTACCTCAGAGCAAAGTTGTAGATCTTAAAATTCTCTATAAAAATGATTTTTATGATTTTTTCTCTAAGACCCACTATTTCCCAGATATTACGCTTGTAAGAATCATGTTCTACATAGTATGCACACATACGCCACGTATTAGTCCGGTCATTTTAGACAATTGAAATAAAGAAAATTCCGACAGAGCCAAATCTTCGTAGAGACCTTAGGTTTACCAGTTTACCATAAGGAATAAAGTGTCAAAAGTCCCCATCAGTCCCATGTGAGCTTAGGGACTTATTCGGGGCCCAAGGTCAAAATTTTAGGTTTTTTGGATTTTTCTCGAAAACGGTAAGTTTTATCGAAAAAGTACCTCAGAGCAAAGTTGTAGATCTTAAAATTCTCTATAAAAATGGTATCTATGTTTTTTCTCTAAGACCCACTATTTCCTAGATATTGCGCTTGTAAGAATCATGTTCTACATAGTATGCACACATATGCCACGTATTAGTCCGGTCATTTTAGACAATTAAAATAAAGAAAATTCCGACAGAGCCAAATCTTCGTAGAGACCTTAGGTTTACCACAAGGAATAAAGTGTCAAAAGTCCCCATCAGTCCCATGTGAGCTTAGGGACTTATTCGGGGCCCAAAGTCAAAATTTTAGGTTTTTTGGATTTTTCTCGAAAACGGTAAGTTTTATCGAAAAAGTACCTCAGAGCAAAGTTGTAGATCTTAAAATTCTCTATAAAAATGATCTCTATGATTTTTTCTCTAAGACCCACTATTTCCCAGATATTACGCTTGTAAGAATCATGTTCTACATAGTATGCACACATACGCCACGTATTAGTCCGGTCATTTTAGACAATTGAAATAAAGAAAATTCCGACAGAGCCAAATCTTCGTAGAAACCTTAGGTTTACCAGTTTACCACAAGGAATAAAGTGTCAAAAGTCCCCATCAGTCCCATGTGAGCTTAGGGACTTATTCGGGGCCCAAGGTCAAAATTTTAGGTTTTTTGGATTTTTCTCGAAAACGGTAAGTTTTATCGAAAAAGTACCTCAGAGCAAAGTTGTAGATCTTAAAATTCTCTATAAAAATGATCTCTATGATTTTTTCTCTAAGACCCACTATTTCCCAGATATTACGCTTGTAAGAATCATGTTCTACATAGTATGCACACATACGCCACGTATTAGTCCGGTCATTTTAGACAATTGAAATAAAGAAAATTCCGACAGAGCCAAATCTTCGTAGAGACCTTAGGTTTACCAGTTTACCACAAGGAATAAAGTGTCAAAAGTCCCCATCAGTCCCATGTGAGCTTAGGGACTTATTCGGGGCCCAAGGTCAAAATTTTAGGTTTTTTAGATTTTTCTCGAAAACGGTAAGTTTTATCGAAAAAGTACCTCAGAGCAAAGTTGTAGATCTTAAAATTCTCTATAAAAATGGTATCTATGTTTTTTCTCCAAGACCCACTATTTCCTAGATATTGCGCTTGTAAGAATCATGTTCTACATAGTATGCACACATATGCCACGTATTAGTCCGGTCATTTTAGACAATTAAAATAAAGAAAATTCCGACAGAGCCAAATCTTCGTAGAGACCTTAGGTTTACCACAAGGAATAAAGTGTCAAAAGTCCCCATCAGTCCCATGTGAGCTTAGGGACTTATTCGGGGCCCAAAGTCAAAATTTTAGGTTTTTTGGATTTTTCTCGAAAACGGTAAGTTTTATCGAAAAAGTACTTCAGAGCAAAGTTGTAGATCTTAAAATTCTCTATAAAAATGATTTCTATGATTTTTTCTCTAAGACCCACTATTTCCCAGATATTACGCTTGTAAGAATCATGTTCTACATAGTATGCACACATACGCCACGTATTAGTCCGGTCATTTTAGACAATTGAAATAAAGAAAATTCCGACAGAGCCAAATCTTCGTAGAGACCTTAGGTTTACCACAAGGAATAAAGTGTCAAAAGTCCCCATCAGTCCCATGTGAGCTTAGGGACTTATTCGGGGCCCAAGGTCAAAATTTTAGGTTTTTTGGATTTTTCTCGAAAACGGTAAGTTTTATCAAAAAAGTACCTCAGAGCAAAGTTGTAGATCTTAAAATTCTCTATAAAAATGATCTCTATGATTTTTTCTCTAAGACCCACTATTTCCCAGATATTACGCTTGTAAGAATCATGTTCTACATAGTATGCACATATACGCCACGTATTAGTCCGGTCATTTTAGACAATTGAAATAAAGAAAATTCCGACAGAGCCAAATCTTCGTAGAGACCTTAGGTTTACCACAAGGAATAAAGTGTCAAAAGTCCCCATCAGTCCCATGTGAGCTTAGGGACTTATTCGGGGCCCAAGGTCAAAATTTTAGGTTTTTTGGATTTTTCTCGAAAACGGTAAGTTTTATCAAAAAAGTACCTCAGAGCAAAGTTGTAGATCTTAAAATTCTCTATAAAAATGATTTCTATGATTTTTTCTCTAAGACCCACTATTTCCCAGATATTACGCTTGTAAGAATCATGTTCTACATAGTATGCACACATACGCCACGTATTAGTCCGGTCATTTTAGACAATTGAAATAAAGAAAATTCCGACAGAGCCAAATCTTCGTAGAGACCTTAGGTTTACCAGTTTACCATAAGGAATAAAGTGTCAAAAGTCCCCATCAGTCCCATGTGAGCTTAGGGACTTATTCGGGGCCCAAGGTCAAAATTTTAGGTTTTTTGGATTTTTCTCGAAAACGGTAAGTTTTATCGAAAAAGTACCTCAGAGCAAAGTTGTAGATCTTAAAATTCTCTATAAAAATGGTATCTATGTTTTTTCTCTAAGACCCACTATTTCCTAGATATTGCGCTTGTAAGAATCATGTTCTACATAGTATGCACACATATGCCACGTATTAGTCCGGTCATTTTAGACAATTAAAATAAAGAAAATTCCGACAGAGCCAAATCTTCGTAGAGACCTTAGGTTTACCACAAGGAATAAAGTGTCAAAAGTCCCCATCAGTCCCATGTGAGCTTAGGGACTTATTCGGGGCCCAAAGTCAAAATTTTAGGTTTTTTGGATTTTTCTCGAAAACGGTAAGTTTTATCGAAAAAGTACCTCAGAGCAAAGTTGTAGATCTTAAAATTCTCTATAAAAATGATCTCTATGATTTTTTCTCTAAGACCCACTATTTCCCAGATATTACGCTTGTAAGAATCATGTTCTACATAGTATGCACACATACGCCACGTATTAGTCCGGTCATTTTAGACAATTGAAATAAAGAAAATTCCGACAGAGCCAAATCTTCGTAGAAACCTTAGGTTTACCAGTTTACCACAAGGAATAAAGTGTCAAAAGTCCCCATCAGTCCCATGTGAGCTTAGGGACTTATTCGGGGCCCAAGGTCAAAATTTTAGGTTTTTTGGATTTTTCTCGAAAACGGTAAGTTTTATCGAAAAAGTACCTCAGAGCAAAGTTGTAGATCTTAAAATTCTCTATAAAAATGATCTCTATGATTTTTTCTCTAAGACCCACTATTTCCCAGATATTACGCTTGTAAGAATCATGTTCTACATAGTATGCACACATACGCCACGTATTAGTCCGGTCATTTTAGACAATTGAAATAAAGAAAATTCCGACAGAGCCAAATCTTCGTAGAGACCTTAGGTTTACCAGTTTACCACAAGGAATAAAGTGTCAAAAGTCCCCATCAGTCCCATGTGAGCTTAGGGACTTATTCGGGGCCCAAGGTCAAAATTTTAGGTTTTTTAGATTTTTCTCGAAAACGGTAAGTTTTATCGAAAAAGTACCTCAGAGCAAAGTTGTAGATCTTAAAATTCTCTATAAAAATGGTATCTATGTTTTTTCTCCAAGACCCACTATTTCCTAGATATTGCGCTTGTAAGAATCATGTTCTACATAGTATGCACACATATGCCACGTATTAGTCCGGTCATTTTAGACAATTAAAATAAAGAAAATTCCGACAGAGCCAAATCTTCGTAGAGACCTTAGGTTTACCACAAGGAATAAAGTGTCAAAAGTCCCCATCAGTCCCATGTGAGCTTAGGGACTTATTCGGGGCCCAAAGTCAAAATTTTAGGTTTTTTGGATTTTTCTCGAAAACGGTAAGTTTTATCGAAAAAGTACTTCAGAGCAAAGTTGTAGATCTTAAAATTCTCTATAAAAATGATTTCTATGATTTTTTCTCTAAGACCCACTATTTCCCAGATATTACGCTTGTAAGAATCATGTTCTACATAGTATGCACACATACGCCACGTATTAGTCCGGTCATTTTAGACAATTGAAATAAAGAAAATTCCGACAGAGCCAAATCTTCGTAGAGACCTTAGGTTTACCACAAGGAATAAAGTGTCAAAAGTCCCCATCAGTCCCATGTGAGCTTAGGGACTTATTCGGGGCCCAAGGTCAAAATTTTAGGTTTTTTGGATTTTTCTCGAAAACGGTAAGTTTTATCAAAAAAGTACCTCAGAGCAAAGTTGTAGATCTTAAAATTCTCTATAAAAATGATCTCTATGATTTTTTCTCTAAGACCCACTATTTCCCAGATATTACGCTTGTAAGAATCATGTTCTACATAGTATGCACATATACGCCACGTATTAGTCCGGTCATTTTAGACAATTGAAATAAAGAAAATTCCGACAGAGCCAAATCTTCGTAGAGACCTTAGGTTTACCACAAGGAATAAAGTGTCAAAAGTCCCCATCAGTCCCATGTGAGCTTAGGGACTTATTCGGGGCCCAAGGTCAAAATTTTAGGTTTTTTGGATTTTTCTCGAAAACGGTAAGTTTTATCAAAAAAGTACCTCAGAGCAAAGTTGTAGATCTTAAAATTCTCTATAAAAATGATTTCTATGATTTTTTCTCTAAGACCCACTATTTCCCAGATATTACGCTTGTAAGAATCATGTTCTACATAGTATGCACACATACGCCACGTATTAGTCCGGTCATTTTAGACAATTGAAATAAAGAAAATTCCGACAGAGCCAAATCTTCGTAGAGACCTTAGGTTTACCAGTTTACCATAAGGAATAAAGTGTCAAAAGTCCCCATCAGTCCCATGTGAGCTTAGGGACTTATTCGGGGCCCAAGGTCAAAATTTTAGGTTTTTTGGATTTTTCTCGAAAACGGTAAGTTTTATCGAAAAAGTACCTCAGAGCAAAGTTGTAGATCTTAAAATTCTCTATAAAAATGGTATCTATGTTTTTTCTCTAAGACCCACTATTTCCTAGATATTGCGCTTGTAAGAATCATGTTCTACATAGTATGCACACATATGCCACGTATTAGTCCGGTCATTTTAGACAATTAAAATAAAGAAAATTCCGACAGAGCCAAATCTTCGTAGAGACCTTAGGTTTACCACAAGGAATAAAGTGTCAAAAGTCCCCATCAGTCCCATGTGAGCTTAGGGACTTATTCGGGGCCCAAAGTCAAAATTTTAGGTTTTTTGGATTTTTCTCGAAAACGGTAAGTTTTATCGAAAAAGTACCTCAGAGCAAAGTTGTAGATCTTAAAATTCTCTATAAAAATGATCTCTATGATTTTTTCTCTAAGACCCACTATTTCCCAGATATTACGCTTGTAAGAATCATGTTCTACATAGTATGCACACATACGCCACGTATTAGTCCGGTCATTTTAGACAATTGAAATAAAGAAAATTCCGACAGAGCCAAATCTTCGTAGAAACCTTAGGTTTACCAGTTTACCACAAGGAATAAAGTGTCAAAAGTCCCCATCAGTCCCATGTGAGCTTAGGGACTTATTCGGGGCCCAAGGTCAAAATTTTAGGTTTTTTGGATTTTTCTCGAAAACGGTAAGTTTTATCGAAAAAGTACCTCAGAGCAAAGTTGTAGATCTTAAAATTCTCTATAAAAATGATCTCTATGATTTTTTCTCTAAGACCCACTATTTCCCAGATATTACGCTTGTAAGAATCATGTTCTACATAGTATGCACACATACGCCACGTATTAGTCCGGTCATTTTAGACAATTGAAATAAAGAAAATTCCGACAGAGCCAAATCTTCGTAGAGACCTTAGGTTTACCACAAGGAATAAAGTGTCAAAAGTCCCCATCAGTCCCATGTGAGCTTAGGGACTTATTCGGGGCCCAAAGTCAAAATTTTAGGTTTTTTGGATTTTTCTCGAAAACGGTAAGTTTTATCGAAAAAGTACCTTAGAGCAAAGTTGTAGATCTTAAAATTCTCTATAAAAATGATCTCTATGATTTTTTCTCTAAGACCCACTATTTCCCAGATATTACGCTTGTAAGAATCATGTTCTACATAGTATGCACACATACGCCACGTATTAGTCCGGTCATTTTAGACAATTGAAATAAAGAAAATTCCGACAGAGCCAAATCTTCGTAGAGACCTTAGGTTTACCACAAGGAATAAAGTGTCAAAAGTCCCCATCAGTCCCATGTGAGCTTAGGGACTTATTCGGGGCCCAAGGTCAAAATTTTAGGTTTTTTGGATTTTTCTCGAAAACGGTAAGTTTTATCAAAAAAGTACCTCAGAGCAAAGTTGTAGATCTTAAAACTCTCTATAAAAATGATCTCTATGACTTTTTCTCTAAGACCCACTATTTCCCAGATATTACGCTTGTAAGAATCATGTTCTACATAGTATGCACACATACGCCACGTATTAGTCCGGTCATTTTAGACAATTGAAATAAAGAAAATTCCGACAGAGCCAAATCTTCGTAGAGACCTTAGGTTTATCACAAGGAATAAAGTGTCAAAAGTCCCCATCAGTCCCATGTGAGCTTAGGGACTTATTCGGGGCCCAAGGTCAAAATTTTAGGTTTTTTGGATTTTTCTCGAAAACGGTAAGTTTTATCAAAAAAGTACCTCAGAGCAAAGTTGTAGATCTTAAAATTCTCTATAAAAATGATTTCTATGATTTTTTCTCTAAGACCCACTATTTCCCAGATATTACGCTTGTAAGAATCATGTTCTACATAGTATGCACACATACGCCACGTATTAGTCCGGTCATTTTAGACAATTGAAATAAAGAAAATTCCGACAGAGCCAAATCTTCGTAGAAACCTTAGGTTTACCAGTTTACCACAAGGAATAAAGTGTCAAAAGTCCCCATCAGTCCCATGTGAGCTTAGGGACTTATTCGGGGCCCAAGGTCAAAATTTTAGGTTTTTTGGATTTTTCTCGAAAACGGTAAGTTTTATCGAAAAAGTACCTCAGAGCAAAGTTGTAGATCTTAAAATTCTCTATAAAAATGATCTCTATGATTTTTTCTCTAAGACCCACTATTTCCCAGATATTACGCTTGTAAGAATCATGTTCTACATAGTATGCACACATACGCCACGTATTAGTCCGGTCATTTTAGACAATTGAAATAAAGAAAATTCCGACAGAGCCAAATCTTCGTAGAGACCTTAGGTTTACCACAAGGAATAAAGTGTCAAAAGTCCCCATCAGTCCCATGTGAGCTTAGGGACTTATTCGGGGCCCAAAGTCAAAATTTTAGGTTTTTTGGATTTTTCTCGAAAACGGTAAGTTTTATCGAAAAAGTACCTTAGAGCAAAGTTGTAGATCTTAAAATTCTCTATAAAAATGATCTCTATGATTTTTTCTCTAAGACCCACTATTTCCCAGATATTACGCTTGTAAGAATCATGTTCTACATAGTATGCACACATACGCCACGTATTAGTCCGGTCATTTTAGACAATTGAAATAAAGAAAATTCCGACAGAGCCAAATCTTCGTAGAGACCTTAGGTTTACCACAAGGAATAAAGTGTCAAAAGTCCCCATCAGTCCCATGTGAGCTTAGGGACTTATTCGGGGCCCAAGGTCAAAATTTTAGGTTTTTTGGATTTTTCTCGAAAACGGTAAGTTTTATCAAAAAAGTACCTCAGAGCAAAGTTGTAGATCTTAAAACTCTCTATAAAAATGATCTCTATGACTTTTTCTCTAAGACCCACTATTTCCCAGATATTACGCTTGTAAGAATCATGTTCTACATAGTATGCACACATACGCCACGTATTAGTCCGGTCATTTTAGACAATTGAAATAAAGAAAATTCCGACAGAGCCAAATCTTCGTAGAAACCTTAGGTTTACCAGTTTACCACAAGGAATAAAGTGTCAAAAGTCCCCATCAGTCCCATGTGAGCTTAGGGACTTATTCGGGGCCCAAGGTCAAAATTTTAGGTTTTTTGGATTTTTCTCGAAAACGGTAAGTTTTATCGAAAAAGTACCTCAGAGCAAAGTTGTAGATCTTAAAATTCTCTATAAAAATGATCTCTATGATTTTTTCTCTAAGACCCACTATTTCCCAGATATTACGCTTGTAAGAATCATGTTCTACATAGTATGCACACATACGCCACGTATTAGTCCGGTCATTTTAGACAATTGAAATAAAGAAAATTCCGACAGAGCCAAATCTTCGTAGAGACCTTAGGTTTACCACAAGGAATAAAGTGTCAAAAGTCCCCATCAGTCCCATGTGAGCTTAGGGACTTATTCGGGGCCCAAAGTCAAAATTTTAGGTTTTTTGGATTTTTCTCGAAAACGGTAAGTTTTATCGAAAAAGTACCTTAGAGCAAAGTTGTAGATCTTAAAATTCTCTATAAAAATGATCTCTATGATTTTTTCTCTAAGACCCACTATTTCCCAGATATTACGCTTGTAAGAATCATGTTCTACATAGTATGCACACATACGCCACGTATTAGTCCGGTCATTTTAGACAATTGAAATAAAGAAAATTCCGACAGAGCCAAATCTTCGTAGAGACCTTAGGTTTACCACAAGGAATAAAGTGTCAAAAGTCCCCATCAGTCCCATGTGAGCTTAGGGACTTATTCGGGGCCCAAGGTCAAAATTTTAGGTTTTTTGGATTTTTCTCGAAAACGGTAAGTTTTATCAAAAAAGTACCTCAGAGCAAAGTTGTAGATCTTAAAACTCTCTATAAAAATGATCTCTATGACTTTTTCTCTAAGACCCACTATTTCCCAGATATTACGCTTGTAAGAATCATGTTCTACATAGTATGCACACATACGCCACGTATTAGTCCGGTCATTTTAGACAATTGAAATAAAGAAAATTCCGACAGAGCCAAATCTTCGTAGAGACCTTAGGTTTACCACAAGGAATAAAGTGTCAAAAGTCCCCATCAGTCCCATGTGAGCTTAGGGACTTATTCGGGGCCCAAGGTCAAAATTTTAGGTTTTTTGGATTTTTCTCGAAAACGGTAAGTTTTATCAAAAAAGTACCTCAGAGCAAAGTTGTAGATCTTAAAATTCTCTATAAAAATGATTTCTATGATTTTTTCTCTAAGACCCACTATTTCCCAGATATTACGCTTGTAAGAATCATGTTCTACATAGTATGCACACATACGCCACGTATTAGTCCGGTCATTTTAGACAATTGAAATAAAGAAAATTCCGACAGAGCCAAATCTTCGTAGAAACCTTAGGTTTACCAGTTTACCACAAGGAATAAAGTGTCAAAAGTCCCCATCAGTCCCATGTGAGCTTAGGGACTTATTCGGGGCCCAAGGTCAAAATTTTAGGTTTTTTGGATTTTTCTCGAAAACGGTAAGTTTTATCGAAAAAGTACCTCAGAGCAAAGTTGTAGATCTTAAAATTCTCTATAAAAATGATCTCTATGATTTTTTCTCTAAGACCCACTATTTCCCAGATATTACGCTTGTAAGAATCATGTTCTACATAGTATGCACACATACGCCACGTATTAGTCCGGTCATTTTAGACAATTGAAATAAAGAAAATTCCGACAGAGCCAAATCTTCGTAGAGACCTTAGGTTTACCACAAGGAATAAAGTGTCAAAAGTCCCCATCAGTCCCATGTGAGCTTAGGGACTTATTCGGGGCCCAAAGTCAAAATTTTAGGTTTTTTGGATTTTTCTCGAAAACGGTAAGTTTTATCGAAAAAGTACCTTAGAGCAAAGTTGTAGATCTTAAAATTCTCTATAAAAATGATCTCTATGATTTTTTCTCTAAGACCCACTATTTCCCAGATATTACGCTTGTAAGAATCATGTTCTACATAGTATGCACACATACGCCACGTATTAGTCCGGTCATTTTAGACAATTGAAATAAAGAAAATTCCGACAGAGCCAAATCTTCGTAGAGACCTTAGGTTTACCACAAGGAATAAAGTGTCAAAAGTCCCCATCAGTCCCATGTGAGCTTAGGGACTTATTCGGGGCCCAAGGTCAAAATTTTAGGTTTTTTGGATTTTTCTCGAAAACGGTAAGTTTTATCAAAAAAGTACCTCAGAGCAAAGTTGTAGATCTTAAAACTCTCTATAAAAATGATCTCTATGACTTTTTCTCTAAGACCCACTATTTCCCAGATATTACGCTTGTAAGAATCATGTTCTACATAGTATGCACACATACGCCACGTATTAGTCCGGTCATTTTAGACAATTGAAATAAAGAAAATTCCGACAGAGCCAAATCTTCGTAGAGACCTTAGGTTTACCACAAGGAATAAAGTGTCAAAAGTCCCCATCAGTCCCATGTGAGCTTAGGGACTTATTCGGGGCCCAAGGTCAAAATTTTAGGTTTTTTGGATTTTTCTCGAAAACGGTAAGTTTTATCAAAAAAGTACCTCAGAGCAAAGTTGTAGATCTTAAAATTCTCTATAAAAATGATTTCTATGATTTTTTCTCTAAGACCCACTATTTCCCAGATATTACGCTTGTAAGAATCATGTTCTACATAGTATGCACACATACGCCACGTATTAGTCCGGTCATTTTAGACAATTGAAATAAAGAAAATTCCGACAGAGCCAAATCTTCGTAGAGACCTTAGGTTTACCAGTTTACCATAAGGAATAAAGTGTCAAAAGTCCCCATCAGTCCCATGTGAGCTTAGGGACTTATTCGGGGCCCAAGGTCAAAATTTTAGGTTTTTTGGATTTTTCTCGAAAACGGTAAGTTTTATCGAAAAAGTACCTCAGAGCAAAGTTGTAGATCTTAAAATTCTCTATAAAAATGGTATCTATGTTTTTTCTCTAAGACCCACTATTTCCTAGATATTGCGCTTGTAAGAATCATGTTCTACATAGTATGCACACATACGCCACGTATTAGTCCGGTCATTTTAGACAATTGAAATAAAGAAAATTCCGACAGAGCCAAATCTTCGTAGAGACCTTAGGTTTACCACAAGAAATAAAGTGTCAAAAGTCCCCATCAGTCCCATGTAAGCTTAGGGACTTATTCGGGGCCCAAGGTCAAAATTTTAGGTTTTTTGGATTTTTCTCGAAAACGGTAAGTTTTATCAAAAAAGTACTTCAGAGCAAAGTTGTAGATCTTAAAATTCTCTATAAAAATGATTTCTATGATTTTTTCTCTAAGACCCACTATTTCCCAGATATTACGCTTGTAAGAATCATGTTCTACATAGTATGCACACATACGCCACGTATTAGTCCGGTCATTTTAGACAATTGAAATAAAGAAAATTCCGACAGAGCCAAATCTTCGTAGAGACCTTAGGTTTACCACAAGGAATAAAGTGTCAAAAGTCCCCATCAGTCCCATGTGAGCTTAGGGACTTATTCGGGGCCCAAGGTCAAAATTTTAGGTTTTTTGGATTTTTCTCGAAAACGGTAAGTTTTATCAAAAAAGTACCAAAAAAGTAGATCTTAAAATTCTCTATAAAAATGATCTCTATGATTTTTTCTCTAAGACCCACTATTTCCCAGATATTACGCTTGTAAGAATCATGTTCTACATAGTATGCACACATACGCCACGTATTAGTCCGGTCATTTTAGACAATTGAAATAAAGAAAATTCCGACAGAGCCAAATCTTCGTAGAGACCTTAGGTTTACCAGTTTACCAGAAGGAATAAAGTGTCAAAAGTCCCCATCAGTCCCATGTGAGCTTAGGGACTTATTCGGGGCCCAAGGTCAAAATTTTAGGTTTTTTAGATTTTTCTCGAAAACGGTAAGTTTTATCGAAAAAGTACCTCAGAGCAAAGTTGTAGATCTTAAAATTCTCTATAAAAATGATCTCTATGATTTTTTCTCTAAGACCCACTATTTCCCAGATATTACGCTTGTAAGAATCATGTTCTACATAGTATGCACACATACGCCACGTATTAGTCCGGTCATTTTAGACAATTGAAATAAAGAAAATTCCGACAGAGCCAAATCTTCGTAGAGACCTTAGGTTTACCACAAGGAATAAAGTGTCAAAAGTCCCCATCAGTCCCATGTGAGCTTAGGGACTTATTCGGGGCCCAAAGTCAAAATTTTAGGTTTTTTGGATTTTTCTCGAAAACGGTAAGTTTTATCGAAAAAGTACCTTAGAGCAAAGTTGTAGATCTTAAAATTCTCTATAAAAATGATCTCTATGATTTTTTCTCTAAGACCCACTATTTCCCAGATATTACGCTTGTAAGAATCATGTTCTACATAGTATGCACACATACGCCACGTATTAGTCCGGTCATTTTAGACAATTGAAATAAAGAAAATTCCGACAGAGCCAAATCTTCGTAGAGACCTTAGGTTTACCACAAGGAATAAAGTGTCAAAAGTCCCCATCAGTCCCATGTGAGCTTAGGGACTTATTCGGGGCCCATGGTCAAAATTTTAGGTTTTTTGGATTTTTCTCGAAAACGGTAAGTTTTATCAAAAAAGTACCTCAGAGCAAAGTTGTAGATCTTCTCTCTATAAAAATGATCTCTATGACTTTTTCTCTAAGACCCACTATTTCCCAGATATTACGCTTGTAAGAATCATGTTCTACATAGTATGCACACATACGCCACGTATTAGTCCGGTCATTTTAGACAATTGAAATAAAGAAAATTCCGACAGAGCCAAATCTTCGTAGAGACCTTAGGTTTACCACAAGGAATAAAGTGTCAAAAGTCCCCATCAGTCCCATGTGAGCTTAGGGACTTATTCGGGGCCCAAGGTCAAAATTTTAGGTTTTTTGGATTTTTCTCGAAAACGGTAAGATTAATCAAAAAAGTACCTCAGAGCAAAGTTGTAGATCTTAAAATTCTCTATAAAAATGATTTCTATGATTTTTTCTCTAAGACCCACTATTTCCCAGATATTACGCTTGTAAGAATCATGTTCTACATAGTATGCACACATACGCCACGTATTAGTCCGGTCATTTTAGACAATTGAAATAAAGAAAATTCCGACAGAGCCAAATCTTCGTAGAGACCTTAGGTTTACCAGCTTACCATAAGGAATAAAGTGTCAAAAGTCCCCATCAGTCCCATGTGAGCTTAGGGACTTATTCGGGGCCCAAGGTCAAAATTTTAGGTTTTTTGGATTTTTCTCGAAAACGGTAAGTTTTATCGAAAAAGTACCTCAGAGCAAAGTTGTAGATCTTAAAATTCTCTATAAAAATGGTATCTATGTTTTTTCTCTAAGACCCACTATTTCCTAGATATTGCGCTTGTAAGAATCATGTTCTACATAGTATGCACACATATGCCACGTATTAGTCCGGTCATTTTAGACAATTAAAATAAAGAAAATTCCGACAGAGCCAAATCTTCGTAGAGACCTTAGGTTTACCACAAGGAATAAAGTGTCAAAAGTCCCCATCAGTCCCATGTGAGCTTAGGGACTTATTCGGGGCCCAAAGTCAAAATTTTAGGTTTTTTGGATTTTTCTCGAAAACGGTAAGTTTTATCGAAAAAGTACCTCAGAGCAAAGTTGTAGATCTTAAAATTCTCTATAAAAATGGTATCTATGTTTTTTCTCTAAGACCCACTATTTCCTAGATATTGCGCTTGTAAGAATCATGTTCTACATAGTATGCACACATATGCCACGTATTAGTCCGGTCATTTTAGACAATTAAAATAAAGAAAATTCCGACAGAGCCAAATCTTCGTAGAGACCTTAGGTTTACCACAAGGAATAAAGTGTCAAAAGTCCCCATCAGTCCCATGTGAGCTTAGGGACTTATTCGGGGCCCAAAGTCAAAATTTTAGGTTTTTTGGATTTTTCTCGAAAACGGTAAGTTTTATCGAAAAAGTACCTCAGAGCAAAGTTGTAGATCTTAAAATTCTCTATAAAAATGATCTCTATGATTTTTTCTCTAAGACCCACTATTTCCCAGATATTACGCCTGTAAGAATCATGTTCTACATAGTATGCACACATACGCCACGTATTAGTCCGGTCATTTTAGACAATTGAAATAAAGAAAATTCCGACAGAGCCAAATCTTCGTAGAGACCTTAGGTTTACCACAAGGAATAAAGTGTCAAAAGTCCCCATCAGTCCCATGTGAGCTTAGGGACTTATTCGGGGCCCAAGGTCAAAATTTTAGGTTTTTTGGATTTTTCTCGAAAACGGTAAGTTTTATCAAAAAAGTACCTCAGAGCAAAGTTGTAGATCTTAAAATTCTCTATAAAAATGATCTCTATGATTTTTTCTCTAAGACCCACTATTTCCCAGATATTACGCTTGTAAGAATCATGTTCTACATAGTATGCACACATACGCCACGTATTAGTCCGGTCATTTTAGACAATTGAAATAAAGAAAATTCCGACAGAGCCAAATCTTCGTAGAGACCTTAGGTTTACCAGTTTACCACAAGGAATAAAGTGTCAAAAGTCCCCATCAGTCCCATGTGAGCTTAGGGACTTATTCGGGGCCCAAGGTCAAAATTTTAGGTTTTTTGGATTTTTCTCGAAAACGGTAAGTTTTATCGAAAAAGTACCTCAGAGCAAAGTTGTAGATCTTAGAATTCTCTATAAAAATGATCTCTATGATTTTTTCTCTAAGACCCACTATTTCCCAGATATTACGCTTGTAAGAATCATGTTCTACATAGTATGCACACATACGCCACGTATTAGTCCGGTCATTTTAGACAATTGAAATAAAGAAAATTCCGACAGAGCCAAATCTTCGTAGAGACCTTAGGTTTACCACAAGGAATAAAGTGTCAAAAGTCCCTATCAGTCCCATGTGAGCTTAGGGACTTATTCGGGGCCCAAGGTCAAAATTTTAGGTTTTTTGGATTTTTCTCGAAAACGGTAAGTTTTATCAAAAAAGTACCTCAGAGCAAAGTTGTAGATCTTAAAACTCTCTATAAAAATGATCTCTATGACTTTTTCTCTAAGACCCACTATTTCCCAGATATTACGCTTGTAAGAATCATATTCTACATAGTATGCACACATACGCCACGTATTAGTCCGGTCATTTTAGACAATTGAAATAAAGAAAATTCCGACAGAGCCAAATCTTCGTAGAGACCTTAGGTTTACCACAAGGAATAAAGTGTCAAAAGTCCCCATCAGTCCCATGTGAGCTTAGGGACTTATTCGGGGCCCAAGGTCAAAATTTTAGGTTTTTTGGATTTTTCTCGAAAACGGTAAGTTTTATCAAAAAAGTACCTCAGAGCAAAGTTGTAGATCTTAAAATTCTCTATAAAAATGATTTTTATGATTTTTTCTCTAAGACCCACTATTTCCCAGATATTACGCTTGTAAGAATCATGTTCTACATAGTATGCACACATACGCCACGTATTAGTCCGGTCATTTTAGACAATTGAAATAAAGAAAATTCCGACAGAGCCAAATCTTCGTAGAGACCTTAGGTTTACCAGTTTACCATAAGGAATAAAGTGTCAAAAGTCCCCATCAGTCCCATGTGAGCTTAGGGACTTATTCGGGGCCCAAGGTCAAAATTTTAGGTTTTTTGGATTTTTCTCGAAAACGGTAAGTTTTATCGAAAAAGTACCTCAGAGCAAAGTTGTAGATCTTAAAATTCTCTATAAAAATGGTATCTATGTTTTTTCTCTAAGACCCACTATTTCCTAGATATTGCGCTTGTAAGAATCATGTTCTACATAGTATGCACACATATGCCACGTATTAGTCCGGTCATTTTAGACAATTAAAATAAAGAAAATTCCGACAGAGCCAAATCTTCGTAGAGACCTTAGGTTTACCACAAGGAATAAAGTGTCAAAAGTCCCCATCAGTCCCATGTGAGCTTAGGGACTTATTCGGGGCCCAAAGTCAAAATTTTAGGTTTTTTGGATTTTTCTCGAAAACGGTAAGTTTTATCGAAAAAGTACCTCAGAGCAAAGTTGTAGATCTTAAAATTCTCTATAAAAATGATCTCTATGATTTTTTCTCTAAGACCCACTATTTCCCAGATATTACGCTTGTAAGAATCATGTTCTACATAGTATGCACACATACGCCACGTATTAGTCCGGTCATTTTAGACAATTGAAATAAAGAAAATTCCGACAGAGCCAAATCTTCGTAGAAACCTTAGGTTTACCAGTTTACCACAAGGAATAAAGTGTCAAAAGTCCCCATCAGTCCCATGTGAGCTTAGGGACTTATTCGGGGCCCAAGGTCAAAATTTTAGGTTTTTTGGATTTTTCTCGAAAACGGTAAGTTTTATCGAAAAAGTACCTCAGAGCAAAGTTGTAGATCTTAAAATTCTCTATAAAAATGATCTCTATGATTTTTTCTCTAAGACCCACTATTTCCCAGATATTACGCTTGTAAGAATCATGTTCTACATAGTATGCACACATACGCCACGTATTAGTCCGGTCATTTTAGACAATTGAAATAAAGAAAATTCCGACAGAGCCAAATCTTCGTAGAGACCTTAGGTTTACCAGTTTACCACAAGGAATAAAGTGTCAAAAGTCCCCATCAGTCCCATGTGAGCTTAGGGACTTATTCGGGGCCCAAGGTCAAAATTTTAGGTTTTTTGGATTTTTCTCGAAAACGGTAAGTTTTATCGAAAAAGTACCTCAGAGCAAAGTTGTAGATCTTAGAATTCTCTATAAAAATGATCTCTATGATTTTTTCTCTAAGACCCACTATTTCCCAGATATTACGCTTGTAAGAATCATGTTCTACATAGTATGCACACATACGCCACGTATTAGTCCGGTCATTTTAGACAATTGAAATAAGAAAATTCCGACAGAGCCAAATCTTCGTAGAGACCTTAGGTTTACCACAAGGAATAAAGTGTCAAAAGTCCCCATCAGTCCCATGTGAGCTTAGGGACTTATTCGGGGCCCAAGGTCAAAATTTTAGGTTTTTTGGATTTTTCTCGAAAACGGTAAGTTTTATCAAAAAAGTACCTCAGAGCAAAGTTGTAGATCTTAAAACTCTCTATAAAAATGATCTCTATGACTTTTTCTCTAAGACCCACTATTTCCCAGATATTACGCTTGTAAGAATCATATTCTACATAGTATGCAACACATACGCCACGTATTAGTCCGGTCATTTTAGACAATTGAAATAAAGAAAATTCCGACAGAGCCAAATCTTCGTAGAGACCTTAGGTTTACCACAAGGAATAAAGTGTCAAAAGTCCCCATCAGTCCCATGTGAGCTTAGGGACTTATTCGGGGCCCAAGGTCAAAATTTTAGGTTTTTGGATTTTTCTCGAAAACGGTAAGTTTTATCAAAAAAGTACCTCAGAGCAAAGTTGTAGATCTTAAAATTCTCTATAAAAATGATTTTTATGATTTTTTCTCTAAGACCCACTATTTCCCAGATATTACGCTTGTAAGAATCATGTTCTACATAGTATGCACACATACGCCACGTATTAGTCCGGTCATTTTAGACAATTGAAATAAAGAAAATTCCGACAGAGCCAAATCTTCGTAGAGACCTTAGGTTTACCAGTTTACCATAAGGAATAAAAGTGTCAAAAGTCCCCATCAGTCCCATGTGAGCTTAGGGACTTATTCGGGGCCCAAGGTCAAAATTTTAGGTTTTTTGGATTTTTCTCGAAAACGGTAAGTTTTATCGAAAAAGTACCTCAGAGCAAAGTTGTAGATCTTAAAATTCTCTATAAAAACGGTATCTATGTTTTTTCTCTAAGACCCACTATTTCCTAGATTATTGCGCTTGTAAGAATCATGTTCTACATAGTATGCACACATATGCCACGTATTAGTCCGGTCATTTTAGACAATTAAAATAAAGAAAATTCCGACAGAGCCAAATCTTCGTAGAGACCTTAGGTTTACCACAAGGAATAAAGTGTCAAAAGTCCCCATCAGTCCCATGTGAGCTTAGGGACTTATTCGGGGCCCAAAGTCAAAATTTTAGGTTTTTTGGATTTTTCTCGAAAACGGTAAGTTTTATCGAAAAAGTACCTCAGAGCAAAGTTGTAGATCTTAAAATTCTCTATAAAAATGATCTCTATGATTTTTTCTCTAAGACCCACTATTTCCCAGATATTACGCTTGTAAGAATCATGTTCTACATAGTATGCACACATACGCCACGTATTAGTCCGGTCATTTTAGACAATTGAAATAAAGAAAATTCCGACAGAGCCAAATCTTCGTAGAAACCTTAGGTTTACCAGTTTACCACAAGGAATAAAGTGTCAAAAGTCCCCATCAGTCCCATGTGAGCTTAGGGACTTATTCGGGGCCCAAGGTCAAAATTTTAGGTTTTTTGGATTTTTCTCGAAAACGGTAAGTTTTATCGAAAAAGTACCTCAGAGCAAAGTTGTAGATCTTAAAATTCTCTATAAAAATGATCTCTATGATTTTTTCTCTAAGACCCACTATTTCCCAGATATTACGCTTGTAAGAATCATGTTCTACATAGTATGCACACATACGCCACGTATTAGTCCGGTCATTTTAGACAATTGAAATAAAGAAAATTCCGACAGAGCCAAATCTTCGTAGAGACCTTAGGTTTACCAGTTTACCACAAGGAATAAAGTGTCAAAAGTCCCCATCAGTCCCATGTGAGCTTAGGGACTTATTCGGGGCCCAAAGTCAAAATTTTAGGTTTTTTGGATTTTTCTCGAAAACGGTAAGTTTTATCGAAAAAGTACTTCAGAGCAAAGTTGTAGATCTTAAAATTCTCTATAAAAATGATTTCTATGATTTTTTCTCTAAGACCCACTATTTCCCAGATATTACGCTTGTAAGAATCATGTTCTACATAGTATGCACACATACGCCACGTATTAGTCCGGTCATTTTAGACAATTGAAATAAAGAAAATCCGACAGAGCCAAATCTTCGTAGAGACCTTAGGTTTACCACAAGGAATAAAGTGTCAAAAGTCCCCCATCAGTCCCATGTGAGCTTAGGGACTTATTCGGGGCCCAAGGTCAAAATTTTAGGTTTTTTGGATTTTTCTCGAAAACGGTAAGTTTTATCAAAAAAGTACCTCAGAGCAAAGTTGTAGATCTTAAAATTCTCTATAAAAATGATCTCTATGATTTTTTCTCTAAGACCCACTATTTCCCAGATATTACGCTTGTAAGAATCATGTTCTACATAGTATGCACACATACGCCACGTATTAGTCCGGTCATTTTAGACAATTGAAATAAAGAAAATTCCGACAGAGCCAAATCTTCGTAGAGACCTTAGGTTTACCAGTTTACCACAAGGAATAAAGTGTCAAAAGTCCCCATCAGTCCCATGTGAGCTTAGGGACTTATTCGGGGCCCAAGGTCAAAATTTTAGGTTTTTTGGATTTTTCTCGAAAACGGTAAGTTTTATCAAAAAAGTACCTCAGAGCAAAGTTGTAGATCTTAAAATTCTCTATAAAAATGATTTTTATGATTTTTTCTCTAAGACCCACTATTTCCCAGATATTACGCTTGTAAGAATCATGTTCTACATAGTATGCACACATACGCCACGTATTAGTCCGGTCATTTTAGACAATTGAAATAAAGAAAATTCCGACAGAGCCAAATCTTCGTAGAGACCTTAGGTTTACCAGTTTACCATAAGGAATAAAGTGTCAAAAGTCCCCATCAGTCCCATGTGAGCTTAGGGACTTATTCGGGGCCCAAGGTCAAAATTTTAGGTTTTTTGGATTTTTCTCGAAAACGGTAAGTTTTATCGAAAAAGTACCTCAGAGCAAAGTTGTAGATCTTAAAATTCTCTATAAAAACGGTATCTATGTTTTTTCTCTAAGACCCACTATTTCCTAGATATTGCGCTTGTAAGAATCATGTTCTACATAGTATGCACACATATGCCACGTATTAGTCCGGTCATTTTAGACAATTAAAATAAAGAAAATTCCGACAGAGCCAAATCTTCGTAGAGACCTTAGGTTTACCACAAGGAATAAAGTGTCAAAAGTCCCCATCAGTCCCATGTGAGCTTAGGGACTTATTCGGGGCCCAAAGTCAAAATTTTAGGTTTTTTGGATTTTTCTCGAAAACGGTAAGTTTTATCGAAAAAGTACCTCAGAGCAAAGTTGTAGATCTTAAAATTCTCTATAAAAATGATCTCTATGATTTTTTCTCTAAGACCCACTATTTCCCAGATATTACGCTTGTAAGAATCATGTTCTACATAGTATGCACACATACGCCACGTATTAGTCCGGTCATTTTAGACAATTGAAATAAAGAAAATTCCGACAGAGCCAAATCTTCGTAGAGACCTTAGGTTTACCACAAGGAATAAAGTGTCAAAAGTCCCTATCAGTCCCATGTGAGCTTAGGGACTTATTCGGGGCCCAAGGTCAAAATTTTAGGTTTTTTGGATTTTTCTCGAAAACGGTAAGTTTTATCAAAAAAGTACCTCAGAGCAAAGTTGTAGATCTTAAAACTCTCTATAAAAATGATCTCTATGACTTTTTCTCTAAGACCCACTATTTCCCAGATATTACGCTTGTAAGAATCATATTCTACATAGTATGCACACATACGCCACGTATTAGTCCGGTCATTTTAGACAATTGAAATAAAGAAAATTCCGACAGAGCCAAATCTTCGTAGAGACCTTAGGTTTACCACAAGGAATAAAGTGTCAAAAGTCCCCATCAGTCCCATGTGAGCTTAGGGACTTATTCGGGGCCCAAGGTCAAAATTTTAGGTTTTTTGGATTTTTCTCGAAAACGGTAAGTTTTATCAAAAAAGTACCTCAGAGCAAAGTTGTAGATCTTAAAATTCTCTATAAAAATGATTTTTATGATTTTTTCTCTAAGACCCACTATTTCCCAGATATTACGCTTGTAAGAATCATGTTCTACATAGTATGCACACATACGCCACGTATTAGTCCGGTCATTTTAGACAATTGAAATAAAGAAAATTCCGACAGAGCCAAATCTTCGTAGAGACCTTAGGTTTACCAGTTTACCATAAGGAATAAAGTGTCAAAAGTCCCCATCAGTCCCATGTGAGCTTAGGGACTTATTCGGGGCCCAAGGTCAAAATTTTAGGTTTTTTGGATTTTTCTCGAAAACGGTAAGTTTTATCGAAAAAGTACCTCAGAGCAAAGTTGTAGATCTTAAAATTCTCTATAAAAACGGTATCTATGTTTTTTCTCTAAGACCCACTATTTCCTAGATATTGCGCTTGTAAGAATCATGTTCTACATAGTATGCACACATATGCCACGTATTAGTCCGGTCATTTTAGACAATTAAAATAAAGAAAATTCCGACAGAGCCAAATCTTCGTAGAGACCTTAGGTTTACCACAAGGAATAAAGTGTCAAAAGTCCCCATCAGTCCATGTGAGCTTAGGGACTTATTCGGGGCCCAAAGTCAAAATTTTAGGTTTTTGGATTTTTCTCGAAAACGGTAAGTTTTATCGAAAAAGTACCTCAGAGCAAAGTTGTAGATCTTAAAATTCTCTATAAAAATGATCTCTCTATGATTTTTTCTCTAAGACCCACTATTTCCCAGATATTACGCTTGTAAGAATCATGTTCTACATAGTATGCACACATACGCCACGTATTAGTCCGGTCATTTTAGACAATTGAAATAAAGAAAATTCCGACAGAGCCAAATCTTCGTAGAAACCTTAGGTTTACCAGTTTACCACAAGGAATAAAGTGTCAAAAGTCCCCATCAGTCCCATGTGAGCTTAGGGACTTATTCGGGGCCCAAGGTCAAAATTTTAGGTTTTTTGGATTTTTCTCGAAAACGGTAAGTTTTATCGAAAAAGTACCTCAGAGCAAAGTTGTAGATCTTAAAATTCTCTATAAAAATGATCTCTATGATTTTTTCTCTAAGACCCACTATTTCCCAGATATTACGCTTGTAAGAATCATGTTCTACATAGTATGCACACATACGCCACGTATTAGTCCGGTCATTTTAGACAATTGAAATAAAGAAAATTCCGACAGAGCCAAATCTTCGTAGAGACCTTAGGTTTACCAGTTTACCACAAGGAATAAAGTGTCAAAAGTCCCCATCAGTCCCATGTGAGCTTAGGGACTTATTCGGGGCCCAAGGTCAAAATTTTAGGTTTTTTAGATTTTTCTCGAAAACGGTAAGTTTTATCGAAAAAGTACCTCAGAGCAAAGTTGTAGATCTTAAAATTCTCTATAAAAATGGTATCTATGTTTTTTCTCTAAGACCCACTATTTCCTAGATATTGCGCTTGTAAGAATCATGTTCTACATAGTATGCACACATATGCCACGTATTAGTCCGGTCATTTTAGACAATTAAAATAAAGAAAATTCCGACAGAGCCAAATCTTCGTAGAGACCTTAGGTTTACCACAAGGAATAAAGTGTCAAAAGTCCCCATCAGTCCCATGTGAGCTTAGGGACTTATTCGGGGCCCAAAGTCAAAATTTTAGGTTTTTTGGATTTTTCTCGAAAACGGTAAGTTTTATCGAAAAAGTACTTCAGAGCAAAGTTGTAGATCTTAAAATTCTCTATAAAAATGATTTCTATGATTTTTTCTCTAAGACCCACTATTTCCCAGATATTACGCTTGTAAGAATCATGTTCTACATAGTATGCACACATACGCCACGTATTAGTCCGGTCATTTTAGACAATTGAAATAAAGAAAATTCCGACAGAGCCAAATCTTCGTAGAGACCTTAGGTTTACCACAAGGAATAAAGTGTCAAAAGTCCCCATCAGTCCCATGTGAGCTTAGGGACTTATTCGGGGCCCAAGGTCAAAATTTTAGGTTTTTTGGATTTTTCTCGAAAACGGTAAGTTTTATCAAAAAAGTACCTCAGAGCAAAGTTGTAGATCTTAAAATTCTCTATAAAAATGATCTCTATGATTTTTTCTCTAAGACCCACTATTTCCCAGATATTACGCTTGTAAGAATCATGTTCTACATAGTATGCACACATACGCCACGTATTAGTCCGGTCATTTTAGACAATTGAAATAAAGAAAATTCCGACAGAGCCAAATCTTCGTAGAGACCTTAGGTTTACCAGTTTACCACAAGGAATAAAGTGTCAAAAGTCCCCATCAGTCCCATGTGAGCTTAGGGACTTATTCGGGGCCCAAGGTCAAAATTTTAGGTTTTTTGGATTTTTCTCGAAAACGGTAAGTTTTATCGAAAAAGTACCTCAGAGCAAAGTTGTAGATCTTAGAATTCTCTATAAAAATGGTATCTATGTTTTTTCTCTAAGACCCACTATTTCCTAGATATTGCGCTTGTAAGAATCATGTTCTACATAGTATGCACACATATGCCACGTATTAGTCCGGTCATTTTAGACAATTGAAATAAAGAAAATTCCGACAGAGCCAAATCTTCGTAGAGACCTTAGGTTTACCACAAGGAATAAAGTGTCAAAAGTCCCCATCAGTCCCATGTGAGCTTAGGGACTTATTCGGGGCCCAAAGTCAAAATTTTAGGTTTTTTGGATTTTTCTCGAAAACGGTAAGTTTTATCGAAAAAGTACCTCAGAGCAAAGTTGTAGATCTTAAAATTCTCTATAAAAATGATCTCTATGATTTTTTCTCTAAGACCCACTATTTCCCAGATATTACGCTTGTAAGAATCATGTTCTACATAGTATGCACACATACGCCACGTATTAGTCCGGTCATTTTAGACAATTGAAATAAAGAAAATTCCGACAGAGCCAAATCTTCGTAGAGACCTTAGGTTTACCACAAGGAATAAAGTGTCAAAAGTCCCCATCAGTCCCATGTAAGCTTAGGGACTTATTCGGGGCCCAAGGTCAAAATTTTAGGTTTTTTGGATTTTTCTCGAAAACGGTAAGTTTTATCAAAAAAGTACCTAAGAGCAAAGTTGTAGATCTTAAAATTCTCTATAAAAATGATCTCTATGATTTTTTCTCTAAGACCCACTATTTCCCAGATATTACGCTTGTAAGAATCATGTTCTACATAGTATGCACACATACGCCACGTATTAGTCCGGTCATTTTAGACAATTGAAATAAAGAAAATTCCGACAGAGCCAAATCTTCGTAGAGACCTTAGGTTTACCACAAGGAATAAAGTGTCAAAAGTCCCCATCAGTCCCATGTGAGCTTAGGGACTTATTCGGGGCCCAAGGTCAAAATTTTAGGTTTTTTGGATTTTTCTCGAAAGCGGTAAGTTTTATCAAAAAAGTACCAAAAAAGTAGATCTTAAAATTCTCTATAAAAATGATCTCTATGATTTTTTCTCTAAGACCCACTATTTCCCAGATATTACGCTTGTAAGAATCATGTTCTACATAGTATGCACACATACGCCACGTATTAGTCCGGTCATTTTAGACAATTGAAATAAAGAAAATTCCGACAGAGCCAAATCTTCGTAGAGACCTTAGGTTTACCAGTTTACCACAAGGAATAAAGTGTCAAAAGTCCCCATCAGTCCCATGTGAGCTTAGGGACTTATTCGGGGCCCAAGGTCAAAATTTTAGGTTTTTTGGATTTTTCTCGAAAACGGTAAGTTTTATCGAAAAAGTACCTCAGAGCAAAGTTGTAGATCTTAAAATTCTCTATAAAAACGGTATCTATGTTTTTTCTCTAAGACCCACTATTTCCTAGATATTGCGCTTGTAAGAATCATGTTCTACATAGTATGCACACATATGCCACGTATTAGTCCGGTCATTTTAGACAATTAAAATAAAGAAAATTCCGACAGAGCCAAATCTTCGTAGAGACCTTAGGTTTACCACAAGGAATAAAGTGTCAAAAGTCCCCATCAGTCCCATGTGAGCTTAGGGACTTATTCGGGGCCCAAAGTCAAAATTTTAGGTTTTTTGGATTTTTCTCGAAAACGGTAAGTTTTATCAAAAAAGTACCTCAGAGCAAAGTTGTAGATCTTAAAATTCTCTATAAAAATGATCTCTATGATTTTTTCTCTAAGACCCACTATTTCCCAGATATTACGCTTGTAAGAATCATGTTCTACATAGTATGCACACATACGCCACGTATTAGTCCGGTCATTTTAGACAATTGAAATAAAGAAAATTCCGACAGAGCCAAATCTTCGTAGAAACCTTAGGTTTACCAGTTTACCACAAGGAATAAAGTGTCAAAAGTCCCCATCAGTCCCATGTGAGCTTAGGGACTTATTCGGGGCCCAAGGTCAAAATTTTAGGTTTTTTGGATTTTTCTCGAAAACGGTAAGTTTTATCGAAAAAGTACCTCAGAGCAAAGTTGTAGATCTTAAAATTCTCTATAAAAATGATCTCTATGATTTTTTCTCTAAGACCCACTATTTCCCAGATATTACGCTTGTAAGAATCATGTTCTACATAGTATGCACACATACGCCACGTATTAGTCCGGTCATTTTAGACAATTGAAATAAAGAAAATTCCGACAGAGCCAAATCTTCGTAGAGACCTTAGGTTTACCAGTTTACCACAAGGAATAAAGTGTCAAAAGTCCCCATCAGTCCCATGTGAGCTTAGGGACTTATTCGGGGCCCAAGGTCAAAATTTTAGGTTTTTTAGATTTTTCTCGAAAACGGTAAGTTTTATCGAAAAAGTACCTCAGAGCAAAGTTGTAGATCTTAAAATTCTCTATAAAAATGGTATCTATGTTTTTTCTCTAAGACCCACTATTTCCTAGATATTGCGCTTGTAAGAATCATGTTCTACATAGTATGCACACATATGCCACGTATTAGTCCGGTCATTTTAGACAATTAAAATAAAGAAAATTCCGACAGAGCCAAATCTTCGTAGAGACCTTAGGTTTACCACAAGGAATAAAGTGTCAAAAGTCCCCATCAGTCCCATGTGAGCTTAGGGACTTATTCGGGGCCCAAGGTCAAAATTTTAGGTTTTTTGGATTTTTCTCGAAAACGGTAAGTTTTATCGAAAAAGTACTTCAGAGCAAAGTTGTAGATCTTAAAATTCTCTATAAAAATGATTTCTATGATTTTTTCTCTAAGACCCACTATTTCCCAGATATTACGCTTGTAAGAATCATGTTCTACATAGTATGCACACATACGCCACGTATTAGTCCGGTCATTTTAGACAATTGAAATAAAGAAAATTCCGACAGAGCCAAATCTTCGTAGAGACCTTAGGTTTACCACAAGGAATAAAGTGTCAAAAGTCCCCATCAGTCCCATGTGAGCTTAGGGACTTATTCGGGGCCCAAGGTCAAAATTTTAGGTTTTTTGGATTTTTCTCGAAAACGGTAAGTTTTATCAAAAAAGTACCTCAGAGCAAAGTTGTAGATCTTAAAATTCTCTATAAAAATGATCTCTATGATTTTTTCTCTAAGACCCACTATTTCCCAGATATTACGCTTGTAAGAATCATGTTCTACATAGTATGCACACATACGCCACGTATTAGTCCGGTCATTTTAGACAATTGAAATAAAGAAAATTCCGACAGAGCCAAATCTTCGTAGAGACCTTAGGTTTACCAGTTTACCACAAGGAATAAAGTGTCAAAAGTCCCCATCAGTCCCATGTGAGCTTAGGGACTTATTCGGGGCCCAAGGTCAAAATTTTAGGTTTTTTGGATTTTTCTCGAAAACGGTAAGTTTTATCGAAAAAGTACCTCAGAGCAAAGTTGTAGATCTTAGAATTCTCTATAAAAATGGTATCTATGTTTTTTCTCTAAGACCCACTATTTCCTAGATATTGCGCTTGTAAGAATCATGTTCTACATAGTATGCACACATATGCCACGTATTAGTCCGGTCATTTTAGACAATTGAAATAAAGAAAATTCCGACAGAGCCAAATCTTCGTAGAGACCTTAGGTTTACCACAAGGAATAAAGTGTCAAAAGTCCCCATCAGTCCCATGTGAGCTTAGGGACTTATTCGGGGCCCAAAGTCAAAATTTTAGGTTTTTTGGATTTTTCTCGAAAACGGTAAGTTTTATCGAAAAAGTACCTCAGAGCAAAGTTGTAGATCTTAAAATTCTCTATAAAAATGATCTCTATGATTTTTTCTCTAAGACCCACTATTTCCCAGATATTACGCTTGTAAGAATCATGTTCTACATAGTATGCACACATACGCCACGTATTAGTCCGGTCATTTTAGACAATTGAAATAAAGAAAATTCCGACAGAGCCAAATCTTCGTAGAGACCTTAGGTTTACCACAAGGAATAAAGTGTCAAAAGTCCCCATCAGTCCCATGTAAGCTTAGGGACTTATTCGGGGCCCAAGGTCAAAATTTTAGGTTTTTTGGATTTTTCTCGAAAACGGTAAGTTTTATCAAAAAAGTACCTAAGAGCAAAGTTGTAGATCTTAAAATTCTCTATAAAAATGATCTCTATGATTTTTTCTCTAAGACCCACTATTTCCCAGATATTACGCTTGTAAGAATCATGTTCTACATAGTATGCACACATACGCCACGTATTAGTCCGGTCATTTTAGACAATTGAAATAAAGAAAATTCCGACAGAGCCAAATCTTCGTAGAGACCTTAGGTTTACCACAAGGAATAAAGTGTCAAAAGTCCCCATCAGTCCCATGTGAGCTTAGGGACTTATTCGGGGCCCAAGGTCAAAATTTTAGGTTTTTTGGATTTTTCTCGAAAGCGGTAAGTTTTATCAAAAAAGTACCAAAAACGTAGATCTTAAAATTCTCTATAAAAATGATCTCTATGATTTTTTCTCTAAGACCCACTATTTCCCAGATATTACGCTTGTAAGAATCATGTTCTACATAGTATGCACACATACGCCACGTATTAGTCCGGTCATTTTAGACAATTGAAATAAAGAAAATTCCGACAGAGCCAAATCTTCGTAGAGACCTTAGGTTTACCAGTTTACCACAAGGAATAAAGTGTCAAAAGTCCCCATCAGTCCCATGTGAGCTTAGGGACTTATTCGGGGCCCAAGGTCAAAATTTTAGGTTTTTTGGATTTTTCTCGAAAACGGTAAGTTTTATCGAAAAAGTACCTCAGAGCAAAGTTGTAGATCTTAAAATTCTCTATAAAAATGGTATGTATGTTTTTTCTCTAAGACCCACTATTTCCTAGATATTGCGCTTGTAAGAATCATGTTCTACATAGTATGCACACATATGCCACGTATTAGTCCGGTCATTTTAGACAATTAAAATAAAGAAAATTCCGACAGAGCCAAATCTTCGTAGAGACCTTAGGTTTACCACAAGGAATAAAGTGTCAAAAGTCCCCATCAGTCCCATGTGAGCTTAGGGACTTATTCGGGGCCCAAAGTCAAAATTTTAGGTTTTTTGGATTTTTCTCGAAAACGGTAAGTTTTATCGAAAAAGTACCTCAGAGCAAAGTTGTAGATCTTAAAATTCTCTATAAAAATGATCTCTATGATTTTTTCTCTAAGACCCACTATTTCCCAGATATTACGCTTGTAAGAATCATGTTCTACATAGTATGCACACATACGCCACGTATTAGTCCGGTCCTTTTAGACAATTGAAATAAAGAAAATTCCGACAGAGCCAAATCTTCGTAGAGACCTTAGGTTTACCAGTTTACCACAAGGAATAAAGTGTCAAAAGTCCCCATCAGTCCCATGTGAGCTTAGGGACTTATTCGGGGCCCAAGGTCAAAATTTTAGGTTTTTTGGATTTTTCTCGAAAACGGTAAGTTTTATCGAAAAAGTACCTCAGAGCAAAGTTGTAGATCTTAGAATTCTCTATAAAAATGGTATCTATGTTTTTTCTCTAAGACCCACTATTTCCTAGATATTGCGCTTGTAAGAATCATGTTCTACATAGTATGCACACATATGCCACGTATTAGTCCGGTCATTTTAGACAATTAAAATAAAGAAAATTCCGACAGAGCCAAATCTTCGTAGAGACCTTAGGTTTACCACAAGGAATAAAGTGTCAAAAGTCCCCATCAGTCCCATGTGAGCTTAGGGACTTATTCGAGGCCCAAAGTCAAAATTTTAGGTTTTTTGGATTTTTCTCGAAAACGGTAAGTTTTATCGAAAAAGTACTTCAGAGCAAAGTTGTAGATCTTAAAATTCTCTATAAAAATGATCTCTATGATTTTTTCTCTAAGACCCACTATTTCCCAGATATTACGCTTGTAAGAATCATGTTCTACATAGTATGCACACATACGCCACGTATTAGTCCGGTCATTTTAGACAATTGAAATAAAGAAAATTCCGACAGAGCCAAATCTTCGTAGAGACCTTAGGTTTACCACAAGGAATAAAGTGTCAAAAGTCCCCATCAGTCCCATGTGAGCTTAGGGACTTATTCGGGGCCCAAAGTCAAAATTTTAGGTTTTTTGGATTTTTCTCGAAAACGGTAAGTTTTATCGAAAAAGTACCTCAGAGCAAAGTTGTAGATCTTAAAATTCTCTATAAAAATGATCTCTATGATTTTTTCTCTAAGACCCACTATTTCCCAGATATTACGCTTGTAAGAATCATGTTCTACATAGTATGCACACATACGCCACGTATTAGTCCGGTCATTTTAGACAATTGAAATAAAGAAAATTCCGACAGAGCCAAATCTTCGTAGAGACCTTAGGTTTACCACAAGGAATAAAGTGTCAAAAGTCCCCATCAGTCCCATGTAAGCTTAGGGACTTATTCGGGGCCCAAGGTCAAAATTTTAGGTTTTTTGGATTTTTCTCGAAAACGGTAAGCTTTATCAAAAAAGTACCTCAGAGCAAAGTTGTAGATCTTAAAATTCTCTATAAAAATGATCTCTATGATTTTTTCTCTAAGACCCACTATTTCCCAGATATTACGCTTGTAAGAATCATGTTCTACATAGTATGCACACATACGCCACGTATTAGTCCGGTCATTTTAGACAATTGAAATAAAGAAAATTCCGACAGAGCCAAATCTTCGTAGAGACCTTAGGTTTACCAGTTTACCACAAGGAATAAAGTGTCAAAAGTCCCCATCAGTCCCATGTGAGCTTAGGGACTTATTCGGGGCCCAAAGTCAAAATTTTAGGTTTTTTGGATTTTTCTCGAAAACGGTAAGTTTTATCGAAAAAGTACCTCAGAGCAAAGTTGTAGATCTTAAAATTCTCTATAAAAATGATCTCTATGATTTTTTCTCTAAGACCCACTATTTCCCAGATATTACGCTTGTAAGAATCATGTTCTACATAGTATGCACACATACGCCACGTATTAGTCCGGTCATTTTAGACAATTGAAATAAAGAAAATTCCGACAGAGCCAAATCTTCGTAGAGACCTTAGGTTTACCACAAGGAATAAAGTGTCAAAAGTCCCCATCAGTCCCATGTGAGCTTAGGGACTTATTCGGGGCCCAAGGTCAAAATTTTAGGTTTTTTGGATTTTTCTCGAAAACGGTAAGTTTTATCGAAAAAGTACCTCAGAGCAAAGTTGTAGATCTTAAAATTCTCTATAAAAATGGTATGTATGTTTTTTCTCTAAGACCCACTATTTCCTAGATATTGCGCTTGTAAGAATCATGTTCTACATAGTATGCACACATATGCCACGTATTAGTCCGGTCATTTTAGACAATTAAAATAAAGAAAATTCCGACAGAGCCAAATCTTCGTAGAGACCTTAGGTTTACCACAAGGAATAAAGTGTCAAAAGTCCCCATCAGTCCCATGTGAGCTTAGGGACTTATTCGGGGCCCAAAGTCAAAATTTTAGGTTTTTTGGATTTTTCTCGAAAACGGTAAGTTTTATCGAAAAAGTACCTCAGAGCAAAGTTGTAGATCTTAAAATTCTCTATAAAAATGATCTCTATGATTTTTTCTCTAAGACCCACTATTTCCCAGATATTACGCTTGTAAGAATCATGTTCTACATAGTATGCACACATACGCCACGTATTAGTCCGGTCATTTTAGACAATTGAAATAAAGAAAATTCCGACAGAGCCAAATCTTCGTAGAGACCTTAGGTTTACCACAAGGAATAAAGTGTCAAAAGTCCCCATCAGTCCCATGTAAGCTTAGGGACTTATTCGGGGCCCAAGGTCAAAATTTTAGGTTTTTTGGATTTTTCTCGAAAACGGTAAGTTTTATCAAAAAAGTACCTAAGAGCAAAGTTGTAGATCTTAAAATTCTCTATAAAAATGATCTCTATGATTTTTTCTCTAAGACCCACTATTTCCCAGATATTACGCTTGTAAGAATCATGTTCTACATAGTATGCACACATACGCCACGTATTAGTCCGGTCATTTTAGACAATTGAAATAAAGAAAATTCCGACAGAGCCAAATCTTCGTAGAGACCTTAGGTTTACCACAAGGAATAAAGTGTCAAAAGTCCCCATCAGTCCCATGTGAGCTTAGGGACTTATTCGGGGCCCAAAGTCAAAATTTTAGGTTTTTTGGATTTTTCTCGAAAACGGTAAGTTTTATCGAAAAAGTACCTCAGAGCAAAGTTGTAGATCTTAAAATTCTCTATAAAAATGATCTCTATGATTTTTTCTCTAAGACCCACTATTTCCCAGATATTACGCTTGTAAGAATCATGTTCTACATAGTATGCACACATACGCCACGTATTAGTCCGGTCATTTTAGACAATTGAAATAAAGAAAATTCCGACAGAGCCAAATCTTCGTAGAGACCTTAGGTTTACCACAAGGAATAAAGTGTCAAAAGTCCCCATCAGTCCCATGTAAGCTTAGGGACTTATTCGGGGCCCAAGGTCAAAATTTTAGGTTTTTTGGATTTTTCTCGAAAACGGTAAGCTTTATCAAAAAAGTACCTCAGAGCAAAGTTGTAGATCTTAAAATTCTCTATAAAAATGATCTCTATGATTTTTTCTCTAAGACCCACTATTTCCCAGATATTACGCTTGTAAGAATCATGTTCTACATAGTATGCACACATACGCCACGTATTAGTCCGGTCATTTTAGACAATTGAAATAAAGAAAATTCCGACAGAGCCAAATCTTCGTAGAGACCTTAGGTTTACCAGTTTACCACAAGGAATAAAGTGTCAAAAGTCCCCATCAGTCCCATGTGAGCTTAGGGACTTATTCGGGGCCCAAAGTCAAAATTTTAGGTTTTTTGGATTTTTCTCGAAAACGGTAAGTTTTATCGAAAAAGTACCTCAGAGCAAAGTTGTAGATCTTAAAATTCTCTATAAAAATGATCTCTATGATTTTTTCTCTAAGACCCACTATTTCCCAGATATTACGCTTGTAAGAATCATGTTCTACATAGTATGCACACATACGCCACGTATTAGTCCGGTCATTTTAGACAATTGAAATAAAGAAAATTCCGACAGAGCCAAATCTTCGTAGAGACCTTAGGTTTACCACAAGGAATAAAGTGTCAAAAGTCCCCATCAGTCCCATGTGAGCTTAGGGACTTATTCGGGGCCCAAGGTCAAAATTTTAGGTTTTTTGGATTTTTCTCGAAAACGGTAAGTTTTATCGAAAAAGTACCTCAGAGCAAAGTTGTAGATCTTAAAATTCTCTATAAAAATGGTATGTATGTTTTTTCTCTAAGACCCACTATTTCCTAGATATTGCGCTTGTAAGAATCATGTTCTACATAGTATGCACACATATGCCACGTATTAGTCCGGTCATTTTAGACAATTAAAATAAAGAAAATTCCGACAGAGCCAAATCTTCGTAGAGACCTTAGGTTTACCACAAGGAATAAAGTGTCAAAAGTCCCCATCAGTCCCATGTGAGCTTAGGGACTTATTCGGGGCCCAAAGTCAAAATTTTAGGTTTTTTGGATTTTTCTCGAAAACGGTAAGTTTTATCGAAAAAGTACCTCAGAGCAAAGTTGTAGATCTTAAAATTCTCTATAAAAATGATCTCTATGATTTTTTCTCTAAGACCCACTATTTCCCAGATATTACGCTTGTAAGAATCATGTTCTACATAGTATGCACACATACGCCACGTATTAGTCCGGTCATTTTAGACAATTGAAATAAAGAAAATTCCGACAGAGCCAAATCTTCGTAGAGACCTTAGGTTTACCACAAGGAATAAAGTGTCAAAAGTCCCCATCAGTCCCATGTAAGCTTAGGGACTTATTCGGGGCCCAAGGTCAAAATTTTAGGTTTTTTGGATTTTTCTCGAAAACGGTAAGTTTTATCAAAAAAGTACCTAAGAGCAAAGTTGTAGATCTTAAAATTCTCTATAAAAATGATCTCTATGATTTTTTCTCTAAGACCCACTATTTCCCAGATATTACGCTTGTAAGAATCATGTTCTACATAGTATGCACACATACCCCACGTATTAGTCCGGTCATTTTAGACAATTGAAATAAAGAAAATTCCGACAGAGCCAAATCTTCGTAGAGACCTTAGGTTTACCACAAGGAATAAAGTGTCAAAAGTCCCCATCAGTCCCATGTGAGCTTAGGGACTTATTCGGGGCCCAAGGTCAAAATTTTAGGTTTTTTGGATTTTTCTCGAAAGCGGTAAGTTTTATCAAAAAAGTACCAAAAAAGTAGATCTTAAAATTCTCTATAAAAATGATCTCTATGATTTTTTCTCTAAGACCCACTATTTCCCAGATATTACGCTTGTAAGAATCATGTTCTACATAGTATGCACACATACGCCACGTATTAGTCCGGTCATTTTAGACAATTGAAATAAAGAAAATTCCGACAGAGCCAAATCTTCGTAGAGACCTTAGGTTTACCAGTTTACCACAAGGAATAAAGTGTCAAAAGTCCCCATCAGTCCCATGTGAGCTTAGGGACTTATTCGGGGCCCAAGGTCAAAATTTTAGGTTTTTTGGATTTTTCTCGAAAACGGTAAGTTTTATCGAAAAAGTACCTCAGAGCAAAGTTGTAGATCTTAAAATTCTCTATAAAAATGGTATCTATGTTTTTTCTCTAAGACCCACTATTTCCTAGATATTGCGCTTGTAAGAATCATGTTCTACATAGTATGCACACATATGCCACGTATTAGTCCGGTCATTTTAGACAATTAAAATAAAGAAAATTCCGACAGAGCCAAATCTTCGTAGAGACCTTAGGTTTACCACAAGGAATAAAGTGTCAAAAGTCCCCATCAGTCCCATGTGAGCTTAGGGACTTATTCGGGGCCCAAAGTCAAAATTTTAGGTTTTTTGGATTTTTCTCGAAAACGGTAAGTTTTATCGAAAAAGTACCTCAGAGCAAAGTTGTAGATCTTAAAATTCTCTATAAAAATGATCTCTATGATTTTTTCTCTAAGACCCACTATTTCCCAGATATTACGCTTGTAAGAATCATGTTCTACATAGTATGCACACATACGCCACGTATTAGTCCGGTCATTTTAGACAATTGAAATAAAGAAAATTCCGACAGAGCCAAATCTTCGTAGAGACCTTAGGTTTACCACAAGGAATAAAGTGTCAAAAGTCCCCATCAGTCCCATGTAAGCTTAGGGACTTATTCGGGGCCCAAGGTCAAAATTTTAGGTTTTTTGGATTTTTCTCGAAAACGGTAAGTTTTATCAAAAAAGTACCTAAGAGCAAAGTTGTAGATCTTAAAATTCTCTATAAAAATGATCTCTATGATTTTTTCTCTAAGACCCACTATTTCCCAGATATTACGCTTGTAAGAATCATGTTCTACATAGTATGCACACATACGCCACGTATTAGTCCGGTCATTTTAGACAATTGAAATAAAGAAAATTCCGACAGAGCCAAATTTTCGTAGAGACCTTAGGTTTACCACAAGGAATAAAGTGTCAAAAGTCCCCATCAGTCCCATGTGAGCTTAGGGACTTATTCGGGGCCCAAGGTCAAAATTTTAGGTTTTTTGGATTTTTCTCGAAAGCGGTAAGTTTTATCAAAAAAGTACCAAAAAAGTAGATCTTAAAATTCTCTATAAAAATGATCTCTATGATTTTTTCTCTAAGACCCACTATTTCCCAGATATTACGCTTGTAAGAATCATGTTCTACATAGTATGCACACATACGCCACGTATTAGTCCGGTCATTTTAGACAATTGAAATAAAGAAAATTCCGACAGAGCCAAATCTTCGTAGAGACCTTAGGTTTACCAGTTTACCACAAGGAATAAAGTGTCAAAAGTCCCCATCAGTCCCATGTGAGCTTAGGGTCTTATTCGGGGCCCAAGGTCAAAATTTTAGGTTTTTTGGATTTTTCTCGAAAACGGTAAGTTTTATCGAAAAAGTACCTCAGAGCAAAGTTGTAGATCTTAAAATTCTCTATAAAAATGGTATCTATGTTTTTTCTCTAAGACCCACTATTTCCTAGATATTGCGCTTGTAAGAATCATGTTCTACATAGTATGCACACATATGCCACGTATTAGTCCGGTCATTTTAGACAATTAAAATAAAGAAAATTCCGACAGAGCCAAATCTTCGTAGAGACCTTAGGTTTACCACAAGGAATAAAGTGTCAAAAGTCCCCATCAGTCCCATGTGAGCTTAGGGACTTATTCGGGGCCCAAAGTCAAAATTTTAGGTTTTTTGGATTTTTCTCGAAAACGGTAAGTTTTATCGAAAAAGTACCTCAGAGCAAAGTTGTAGATCTTAAAATTCTCTATAAAAATGATCTCTATGATTTTTTCTCTAAGACCCACTATTTCCCAGATATTACGCTTGTAAGAATCATGTTCTACATAGTATGCACACATACGCCACGTATTAGTCCGGTCATTTTAGACAATTGAAATAAAGAAAATTCCGACAGAGCCAAATCTTCGTAGAGACCTTAGGTTTACCACAAGGAATAAAGTGTCAAAAGTCCCCATCAGTCCCATGTAAGCTTAGGGACTTATTCGGGGCCCAAGGTCAAAATTTTAGGTTTTTTGGATTTTTCTCGAAAACGGTAAGTTTTATCGAAAAAGTACCTAAGAGCAAAGTTGTAGATCTTAAAATTCTCTATAAAAATGATCTCTATGATTTTTTCTCTAAGACCCACTATTTCCCAGATATTACGCTTGTAAGAATCATGTTCTACATAGTATGCACACATACGCCACGTATTAGTCCGGTCATTTTAGACAATTGAAATAAAGAAAATTCCGACAGAGCCAAATCTTCGTAGAGACCTTAGGTTTACCACAAGGAATAAAGTGTCAAAAGTCCCCATCAGTCCCATGTGAGCTTAGGGACTTATTCGGGGCCCAAGGTCAAAATTTTAGGTTTTTTGGATTTTTCTCGAAAGCGGTAAGTTTTATCAAAAAAGTACCAAAAAAGTAGATCTTAAAATTCTCTATAAAAATGATCTCTATGATTTTTTCTCTAAGACCCACTATTTCCCAGATATTACGCTTGTAAGAATCATGTTCTACATAGTATGCACACATACGCCACGTATTAGTCCGGTCATTTTAGACAATTGAAATAAAGAAAATTCCGACAGAGCCAAATCTTCGTAGAGACCTTAGGTTTACCAGTTTACCACAAGGAATAAAGTGTCAAAAGTCCCCATCAGTCCCATGTGAGCTTAGGGTCTTATTCGGGGCCCAAGGTCAAAATTTTAGGTTTTTTGGATTTTTCTCGAAAACGGTAAGTTTTATCGAAAAAGTACCTCAGAGCAAAGTTGTAGATCTTAAAATTCTCTATAAAAATGGTATCTATGTTTTTTCTCTAAGACCCACTATTTCCTAGATATTGCGCTTGTAAGAATCATGTTCTACATAGTATGCACACATATGCCACGTATTAGTCCGGTCATTTTAGACAATTAAAATAAAGAAAATTCCGACAGAGCCAAATCTTCGTAGAGACCTTAGGTTTACCACAAGGAATAAAGTGTCAAAAGTCCCCATCAGTCCCATGTGAGCTTAGGGACTTATTCGAGGCCCAAAGTCAAAATTTTAGGTTTTTTGGATTTTTCTCGAAAACGGTAAGTTTTATCGAAAAAGTACCTCAGAGCAAAGTTGTAGATCTTAAAATTCTCTATAAAAATGGTATCTATGTTTTTTCTCTAAGACCCACTATTTCCTAGATATTGCGCTTGTAAGAATCATGTTCTACATAGTATGCACACATATGCCACGTATTAGTCCGGTCATTTTAGACAATTAAAATAAAGAAAATTCCGACAGAGCCAAATCTTCGTAGAGACCTTAGGTTTACCACAAGGAATAAAGTGTCAAAAGTCCCCATCAGTCCCATGTGAGCTTAGGGACTTATTCGAGGCCCAAAGTCAAAATTTTAGGTTTTTTGGATTTTTCTCGAAAACGGTAAGTTTTATCGAAAAAGTACCTCAGAGCAAAGTTGTAGATCTTAAAATTCTCTATAAAAATGATCTCTATGATTTTTTCTCTAAGACCCACTATTTCCCAGATATTACGCTTGTAAGAATCATGTTCTACATAGTATGCACACATACGCCACGTATTAGTCCGGTCATTTTAGACAATTGAAATAAAGAAAATTCCGACAGAGCCAAATCTTCGTAGAGACCTTAGGTTTACCACAAGGAATAAAGTGTCAAAAGTCCCCATCAGTCCCATGTGAGCTTAGGGACTTATTCGGGGCCCAAAGTCAAAATTTTAGGTTTTTTGGATTTTTCTCGAAAACGGTAAGTTTTATCGAAAAAGTACCTCAGAGCAAAGTTGTAGATCTTAAAATTCTCTATAAAAATGATCTCTATGATTTTTTCTCTAAGACCCACTATTTCCCAGATATTACGCTTGTAAGAATCATGTTCTACATAGTATGCACACATACGCCACGTATTAGTCCGGTCATTTTAGACAATTGAAATAAAGAAAATTCCGACAGAGCCAAATCTTCGTAGAGACCTTAGGTTTACCACAAGGAATAAAGTGTCAAAAGTCCCCATCAGTCCCATGTAAGCTTAGGGACTTATTCGGGGCCCAAGGTCAAAATTTTAGGTTTTTTGGATTTTTCTCGAAAACGGTAAGCTTTATCAAAAAAGTACCTCAGAGCAAAGTTGTAGATCTTAAAATTCTCTATAAAAATGATCTCTATGATTTTTTCTCTAAGACCCACTATTTCCCAGATATTACGCTTGTAAGAATCATGTTCTACATAGTATGCACACATACGCCACGTATTAGTCCGGTCATTTTAGACAATTGAAATAAAGAAAATTCCGACAGAGCCAAATCTTCGTAGAGACCTTAGGTTTACCAGTTTACCACAAGGAATAAAGTGTCAAAAGTCCCCATCAGTCCCATGTGAGCTTAGGGACTTATTCGGGGCCCAAAGTCAAAATTTTAGGTTTTTTGGATTTTTCTCGAAAACGGTAAGTTTTATCGAAAAAGTACCTCAGAGCAAAGTTGTAGATCTTAAAATTCTCTATAAAAATGATCTCTATGATTTTTTCTCTAAGACCCACTATTTCCCAGATATTACGCTTGTAAGAATCATGTTCTACATAGTATGCACACATACGCCACGTATTAGTCCGGTCATTTTAGACAATTGAAATAAAGAAAATTCCGACAGAGCCAAATCTTCGTAGAGACCTTAGGTTTACCACAAGGAATAAAGTGTCAAAAGTCCCCATCAGTCCCATGTGAGCTTAGGGACTTATTCGGGGCCCAAGGTCAAAATTTTAGGTTTTTTGGATTTTTCTCGAAAACGGTAAGTTTTATCGAAAAAGTACCTCAGAGCAAAGTTGTAGATCTTAAAATTCTCTATAAAAATGGTATGTATGTTTTTTCTCTAAGACCCACTATTTCCTAGATATTGCGCTTGTAAGAATCATGTTCTACATAGTATGCACACATATGCCACGTATTAGTCCGGTCATTTTAGACAATTAAAATAAAGAAAATTCCGACAGAGCCAAATCTTTGTAGAGACCTTAGGTTTACCACAAGGAATAAAGTGTCAAAAGTCCCCATCAGTCCCATGTGAGCTTAGGGACTTATTCGGGGCCCAAAGTCAAAATTTTAGGTTTTTTGGATTTTTCTCGAAAACGGTAAGTTTTATCGAAAAAGTACCTCAGAGCAAAGTTGTAGATCTTAAAATTCTCTATAAAAATGATCTCTATGATTTTTTCTCTAAGACCCACTATTTCCCAGATATTACGCTTGTAAGAATCATGTTCTACATAGTATGCACACATACGCCACGTATTAGTCCGGTCATTTTAGACAATTGAAATAAAGAAAATTCCGACAGAGCCAAATCTTCGTAGAGACCTTAGGTTTACCAGTTTACCACAAGGAATAAAGTGTCAAAAGTCCCCATCAGTCCCATGTGAGCTTAGGGACTTATTCGGGGCCCAAGGTCAAAATTTTAGGTTTTTTGGATTTTTCTCGAAAACGGTAAGTTTTATCGAAAAAGTACCTCAGAGCAAAGTTGTAGATCTTAGAATTCTCTATAAAAATGGTATCTATGTTTTTTCTCTAAGACCCACTATTTCCTAGATATTGCGCTTGTAAGAATCATGTTCTACATAGTATGCACACATATGCCACGTATTAGTCCGGTCATTTTAGACAATTAAAATAAAGAAAATTCCGACAGAGCCAAATCTTCGTAGAGACCTTAGGTTTACCACAAGGAATAAAGTGTCAAAAGTCCCCATCAGTCCCATGTGAGCTTAGGGACTTATTCGAGGCCCAAAGTCAAAATTTTAGGTTTTTTGGATTTTTCTCGAAAACGGTAAGTTTTATCGAAAAAGTACCTCAGAGCAAAGTTGTAGATCTTAAAATTCTCTATAAAAATGATCTCTATGATTTTTTCTCTAAGACCCACTATTTCCCAGATATTACGCTTGTAAGAATCATGTTCTACATAGTATGCACACATACGCCACGTATTAGTCCGGTCATTTTAGACAATTGAAATAAAGAAAATTCCGACAGAGCCAAATCTTCGTAGAGACCTTAGGTTTACCACAAGGAATAAAGTGTCAAAAGTCCCCATCAGTCCCATGTGAGCTTAGGGACTTATTCGGGGCCCAAAGTCAAAATTTTAGGTTTTTTGGATTTTTCTCGAAAACGGTAAGTTTTATCGAAAAAGTACCTCAGAGCAAAGTTGTAGATCTTAAAATTCTCTATAAAAATGATCTCTATGATTTTTTCTCTAAGACCCACTATTTCCCAGATATTACGCTTGTAAGAATCATGTTCTACATAGTATGCACACATACGCCACGTATTAGTCCGGTCATTTTAGACAATTGAAATAAAGAAAATTCCGACAGAGCCAAATCTTCGTAGAGACCTTAGGTTTACCACAAGGAATAAAGTGTCAAAAGTCCCCATCAGTCCCATGTAAGCTTAGGGACTTATTCGGGGCCCAAGGTCAAAATTTTAGGTTTTTTGGATTTTTCTCGAAAACGGTAAGCTTTATCAAAAAAGTACCTCAGAGCAAAGTTGTAGATCTTAAAATTCTCTATAAAAATGATCTCTATGATTTTTTCTCTAAGACCCACTATTTCCCAGATATTACGCTTGTAAGAATCATGTTCTACATAGTATGCACACATACGCCACGTATTAGTCCGGTCATTTTAGACAATTGAAATAAAGAAAATTCCGACAGAGCCAAATCTTCGTAGAGACCTTAGGTTTACCAGTTTACCACAAGGAATAAAGTGTCAAAAGTCCCCATCAGTCCCATGTGAGCTTAGGGACTTATTCGGGGCCCAAAGTCAAAATTTTAGGTTTTTTGGATTTTTCTCGAAAACGGTAAGTTTTATCGAAAAAGTACCTCAGAGCAAAGTTGTAGATCTTAAAATTCTCTATAAAAATGATCTCTATGATTTTTTCTCTAAGACCCACTATTTCCCAGATATTACGCTTGTAAGAATCATGTTCTACATAGTATGCACACATACGCCACGTATTAGTCCGGTCATTTTAGACAATTGAAATAAAGAAAATTCCGACAGAGCCAAATCTTCGTAGAGACCTTAGGTTTACCACAAGGAATAAAGTGTCAAAAGTCCCCATCAGTCCCATGTGAGCTTAGGGACTTATTCGGGGCCCAAGGTCAAAATTTTAGGTTTTTTGGATTTTTCTCGAAAACGGTAAGTTTTATCGAAAAAGTACCTCAGAGCAAAGTTGTAGATCTTAAAATTCTCTATAAAAATGGTATGTATGTTTTTTCTCTAAGACCCACTATTTCCTAGATATTGCGCTTGTAAGAATCATGTTCTACATAGTATGCACACATATGCCACGTATTAGTCCGGTCATTTTAGACAATTAAAATAAAGAAAATTCCGACAGAGCCAAATCTTCGTAGAGACCTTAGGTTTACCACAAGGAATAAAGTGTCAAAAGTCCCCATCAGTCCCATGTGAGCTTAGGGACTTATTCGGGGCCCAAAGTCAAAATTTTAGGTTTTTTGGATTTTTCTCGAAAACGGTAAGTTTTATCGAAAAAGTACCTCAGAGCAAAGTTGTAGATCTTAAAATTCTCTATAAAAATGATCTCTATGATTTTTTCTCTAAGACCCACTATTTCCCAGATATTACGCTTGTAAGAATCATGTTCTACATAGTATGCACACATACGCCACGTATTAGTCCGGTCATTTTAGACAATTGAAATAAAGAAAATTCCGACAGAGCCAAATCTTCGTAGAGACCTTAGGTTTACCACAAGGAATAAAGTGTCAAAAGTCCCCATCAGTCCCATGTGAGCTTAGGGACTTATTCGGGGCCCAAGGTCAAAATTTTAGGTTTTTTGGATTTTTCTCGAAAACGGTAAGTTTTATCAAAAAAGTACCTCAGAGCAAAGTTGTAGATCTTAAAATTCTCTATAAAAATGATCTCTATGATTTTTTCTCTAAGACCCACTATTTCCCAGATATTACGCTTGTAAGAATCATGTTCTACATAGTATGCACACATACGCCACGTATTAGTCCGGTCATTTTAGACAATTGAAATAAAGAAAATTCCGACAGAGCCAAATCTTCGTAGAGACCTTAGGTTTACCAGTTTACCACAAGGAATAAAGTGTCAAAAGTCCCCATCAGTCCCATGTGAGCTTAGGGACTTATTCGGGGCCCAAGGTCAAAATTTTAGGTTTTTTGGATTTTTCTCGAAAACGGTAAGTTTTATCAAAAAAGTACCTCAGAGCAAAGTTGTAGATCTTAAAATTCTCTATAAAAATGATCTCTATGATTTTTTCTCTAAGACCCACTATTTCCCAGATATTACGCTTGTAAGAATCATGTTCTACATAGTATGCACACATACGCCACGTATTAGTCCGGTCATTTTAGACAATTGAAATAAAGAAAATTCCGACAGAGCCAAATCTTCGTAGAGACCTTAGGTTTACCACAAGGAATAAAGTGTCAAAAGTCCCCATCAGTCCCATGTGAGCTTAGGGACTTATTCGGGGCCCAAGGTCAAAATTTTAGGTTTTTTGGATTTTTCTCGAAAGCGGTAAGTTTTATCAAAAAAGTACCAAAAAAGTAGATCTTAAAATTCTCTATAAAAATGATCTCTATGATTTTTTCTCTAAGACCCACTATTTCCCAGATATTACGCTTGTAAGAATCATGTTCTACATAGTATGCACACATACGCCACGTATTAGTCCGGTCATTTTAGACAATTGAAATAAAGAAAATTCCGACAGAGCCAAATCTTCGTAGAGACCTTAGGTTTACCACAAGGAATAAAGTGTCAAAAGTCCCCATCAGTCCCATGTGAGCTTAGGGACTTATTCGGGGCCCAAGGTCAAAATTTTAGGTTTTTTGGATTTTTCTCGAAAACGGTAAGTTTTATCAAAAAAGTACTTCAGAGCAAAGTTGTAGATCTTAAAATTCTCTATAAAAATGATCTCTATGATTTTTTCTCTAAGACCCACTATTTCCCAGATATTACGCTTGTAAGAATCATGTTCTACATAGTATGCACACATACGCCACGTATTAGTCCGGTCATTTTAGACAATTGAAATAAAGAAAATTCCGACAGAGCCAAATCTTCGTAGAGACCTTAGGTTTACCAGTTTACCACAAGGAATAAAGTGTCAAAAGTCCCCATCAGTCCCATGTGAGCTTAGGGACTTATTCGGGGCCCAAGGTCAAAATTTTAGGTTTTTTGGATTTTTCTCGAAAACGGTAAGTTTTATCAAAAAAGTTCCTCAGAGCAAAGTTGTAGATCTTAAAATTCTCTATAAAAATGATCTCTATGATTTTTTCTCTAAGACCCACTATTTCCCAGATATTACGCTTGTAAGAATCATGTTCTACATAGTATGCACACATACGCCACGTATTAGTCCGGTCATTTTAGACAATTGAAATAAAGAAAATTCCGACAGAGCCAAATCTTCGTAGAGACCTTAGGTTTACCACAAGGAATAAAGTGTCAAAAGTCCCCATCAGTCCCATGTGAGCTTAGGGACTTATTCGGGGCCCAAGGTCAAAATTTTAGGTTTTTTGGATTTTTCTCGAAAGCGGTAAGTTTTATCAAAAAAGTACCAAAAAAGTAGATCTTAAAATTCTCTATAAAAATGATCTCTATGATTTTTTCTCTAAGACCCACTATTTCCCAGATATTACGCTTGTAAGAATCATGTTCTACATAGTATGCACACATACGCCACGTATTAGTCCGGTCATTTTAGACAATTGAAATAAAGAAAATTCCGACAGAGCCAAATCTTCGTAGAGACCTTAGGTTTACCAGTTTACCACAAGGAATAAAGTGTCAAAAGTCCCCATCAGTCCCATGTGAGCTTAGGGACTTATTCGGGGCCCAAGGTCAAAATTTTAGGTTTTTTGGATTTTTCTCGAAAACGGTAAGTTTTATCGAAAAAGTACCTCAGAGCAAAGTTGTAGATCTTAAAATTCTCTATAAAAATGGTATCTATGTTTTTTCTCTAAGACCCACTATTTCCTAGATATTGCGCTTGTAAGAATCATGTTCTACATAGTATGCACACATATGCCACGTATTAGTCCGGTCATTTTAGACAATTAAAATAAAGAAAATTCCGACAGAGCCAAATCTTCGTAGAGACCTTAGGTTTACCACAAGGAATAAAGTGTCAAAAGTCCCCATCAGTCCCATGTGAGCTTAGGGACTTATTCGAGGCCCAAAGTCAAAATTTTAGGTTTTTTGGATTTTTCTCGAAAACGGTAAGTTTTATCGAAAAAGTACCTCAGAGCAAAGTTGTAGATCTTAAAATTCTCTATAAAAATGATCTCTATGATTTTTTCTCTAAGACCCACTATTTCCCAGATATTACGCTTGTAAGAATCATGTTCTACATAGTATGCACACATACGCCACGTATTAGTCCGGTCATTTTAGACAATTGAAATAAAGAAAATTCCGACAGAGCCAAATCTTCGTAGAGACCTTAGGTTTACCACAAGGAATAAAGTGTCAAAAGTCCCCATCAGTCCCATGTGAGCTTAGGGACTTATTCGGGGCCCAAAGTCAAAATTTTAGGTTTTTTGGATTTTTCTCGAAAACGGTAAGTTTTATCGAAAAAGTACCTCAGAGCAAAGTTGTAGATCTTAAAATTCTCTATAAAAATGATCTCTATGATTTTTTCTCTAAGACCCACTATTTCCCAGATATTACGCTTGTAAGAATCATGTTCTACATAGTATGCACACATACGCCACGTATTAGTCCGGTCATTTTAGACAATTGAAATAAAGAAAATTCCGACAGAGCCAAATCTTCGTAGAGACCTTAGGTTTACCACAAGGAATAAAGTGTCAAAAGTCCCCATCAGTCCCATGTAAGCTTAGGGACTTATTCGGGGCCCAAGGTCAAAATTTTAGGTTTTTTGGATTTTTCTCGAAAACGGTAAGTTTTATCGAAAAAGTACCTCAGAGCAAAGTTGTAGATCTTAAAATTCTCTATAAAAATGATCTCTATGATTTTTTCTCTAAGACCCACTATTTCCCAGATATTACGCTTGTAAGAATCATGTTCTACATAGTATGCACACATACGCCACGTATTACTCCGGTCATTTTAGACAATTGAAATAAAGAAAATTCCGACAGAGCCAAATCTTCGTAGAGACCTTAGGTTTACCACAAGGAATAAAGTGTCAAAAGTCCCCATCAGTCCCATGTAAGCTTAGGGACTTATTCGGGGCCCAAGGTCAAAATTTTAGGTTTTTTGGATTTTTCTCGAAAACGGTAAGCTTTATCAAAAAAGTACCTCAGAGCAAAGTTGTAGATCTTAAAATTCTCTATAAAAATGATCTCTATGATTTTTTCTCTAAGACCCACTATTTCCCAGATATACCGCTTGTAAGAATCATGTTCTACATAGTATGCACACATACGCCACGTATTAGTCCGGTCATTTTAGACAATTGAAATAAAGAAAATTCCGACAGAGCCAAATCTTCGTAGAGACCTTAGGTTTACCAGTTTACCACAAGGAATAAAGTGTCAAAAGTCCCCATCAGTCCCATGTGAGCTTAGGGACTTATTCGGGGCCCAAGGTCAAAATTTTAGGTTTTTTAGATTTTTCTCGAAAACGGTAAGTTTTATCGAAAAAGTACCTCAGAGCAAAGTTGTAGATCTTAAAATTCTCTATAAAAATGATCTCTATGATTTTTTCTCTAAGACCCACTATTTCCCAGATATTACGCTTGTAAGAATCATGTTCTACATAGTATGCACACATACGCCACGTATTAGTCCGGTCATTTTAGACAATTGAAATAAAGAAAATTCCGACAGAGCCAAATCTTCGTAGAGACCTTAGGTTTACCACAAGGAATAAAGTGTCAAAAGTCCCCATCAGTCCCATGTAAGCTTAGGGACTTATTCGGGGCCCAAGGTCAAAATTTTAGGTTTTTTGGATTTTTCTCGAAAACGGTAAGTTTTATCAAAAAAGTACCTCAGAGCAAAGTTGTAGATCTTAAAATTCTCTATAAAAATGATCTCTATGATTTTTTCTCTAAGACCCACTATTTCCCAGATATTACGCTTGTAAGAATCATGTTCTACATAGTATGCACACATACGCCACGTATTAGTCCGGTCATTTTAGACAATTGAAATAAAGAAAATTCCGACAGAGCCAAATCTTCGTAGAGACCTTAGGTTTACCAGTTTACCACAAGGAATAAAGTGTCAAAAGTCCCCATCAGTCCCATGTGAGCTTAGGGCCTTATTCGGGGCCCAAAGTCAAAATTTTAGGTTTTTTGGATTTTTCTCGAAAACGGTAAGTTTTATCGAAAAAGTACCTCAGAGCAAAGTTGTAGATCTTAAAATTCTCTATAAAAATGATCTCTATGATTTTTTCTCTAAGACCCACTATTTCCCAGATATTACGCTTGTAAGAATCATGTTCTACATAGTATGCACACATACGCCACGTATTACTCCGGTCATTTTAGACAATTGAAATAAAGAAAATTCCGACAGAGCCAAATCTTCGTAGAGACCTTAGGTTTACCACAAGGAATAAAGTGTCAAAAGTCCCCATCAGTCCCATGTAAGCTTAGGGACTTATTCGGGGCCCAAGGTCAAAATTTTAGGTTTTTTGGATTTTTCTCGAAAACGGTAAGCTTTATCAAAAAAGTACCTCAGAGCAAAGTTGTAGATCTTAAAATTCTCTATAAAAATGATCTCTATGATTTTTTCTCTAAGACCCACTATTTCCCAGATATACCGCTTGTAAGAATCATGTTCTACATAGTATGCACACATACGCCACGTATTAGTCCGGTCATTTTAGACAATTGAAATAAAGAAAATTCCGACAGAGCCAAATCTTCGTAGAGACCTTAGGTTTACCAGTTTACCACAAGGAATAAAGTGTCAAAAGTCCCCATCAGTCCCATGTGAGCTTAGGGACTTATTCGGGGCCCAAGGTCAAAATTTTAGGTTTTTTAGATTTTTCTCGAAAACGGTAAGTTTTATCGAAAAAGTACCTCAGAGCAAAGTTGTAGATCTTAAAATTCTCTATAAAAATGATCTCTATGATTTTTTCTCTAAGACCCACTATTTCCCAGATATTACGCTTGTAAGAATCATGTTCTACATAGTATGCACACATACGCCACGTATTAGTCCGGTCATTTTAGACAATTGAAATAAAGAAAATTCCGACAGAGCCAAATCTTCGTAGAGACCTTAGGTTTACCACAAGGAATAAAGTGTCAAAAGTCCCCATCAGTCCCATGTAAGCTTAGGGACTTATTCGGGGCCCAAGGTCAAAATTTTAGGTTTTTTGGATTTTTCTCGAAAACGGTAAGTTTTATCAAAAAAGTACCTCAGAGCAAAGTTGTAGATCTTAAAATTCTCTATAAAAATGATCTCTATGATTTTTTCTCTAAGACCCACTATTTCCCAGATATTACGCTTGTAAGAATCATGTTCTACATAGTATGCACACATACGCCACGTATTAGTCCGGTCATTTTAGACAATTGAAATAAAGAAAATTCCGACAGAGCCAAATCTTCGTAGAGACCTTAGGTTTACCAGTTTACCACAAGGAATAAAGTGTCAAAAGTCCCCATCAGTCCCATGTGAGCTTAGGGACTTATTCGGGGCCCAAGGTCAAAATTTTAGGTTTTTTAGATTTTTCTCGAAAACGGTAAGTTTTATCGAAAAAGTACCTCAGAAGAAAGTTGTAGATCTTAAAATTCTCTATAAAAATGGTATCTATGTTTTTACTCTAAGACCCACTATTTCCTAGATATTGCGCTTGTAAGAATCATGTTCTACATAGTATGCACACATATGCCACGTATTAGTCCGGTCATTTTAGACAATTAAAATAAAGAAAATTCCGACAGAGCCAAATCTTCGTAGAGACCTTAGGTTTACCACAAGGAATAAAGTGTCAAAAGTCCCCATCAGTCCCATGTGAGCTTAGGGACTTATTCGAGGCCCAAAGTCAAAATTTTAGGTTTTTTGGATTTTTCTCGAAAACGGTAAGTTTTATCGAAAAAGTACCTCAGAGCAAAGTTGTAGATCTTAAAATTCTCTATAAAAATGATCTCTATGATTTTTTCTCTAAGACCCACTATTTCCCAGATATTACGCTTGTAAGAATCATGTTCTACATAGTATGCACACATACGCCACGTATTAGTCCGGTCATTTTAGACAATTGAAATAAAGAAAATTCCGACAGAGCCAAATCTTCGTAGAGACCTTAGGTTTACCACAAGGAATAAAGTGTCAAAAGTCCCCATCAGTCCCATGTAAGCTTAGGGACTTATTCGGGGCCCAAGGTCAAAATTTTAGGTTTTTTGGATTTTTCTCGAAAACGGTAAGCTTTATCAAAAAAGTACCTCAGAGCAAAGTTGTAGATCTTAAAATTCTCTATAAAAATGATCTCTATGATTTTTTCTCTAAGACCCACTATTTCCCAGATATACCGCTTGTAAGAATCATGTTCTACATAGTATGCACACATACGCCACGTATTAGTCCGGTCATTTTAGACAATTGAAATAAAGAAAATTCCGACAGAGCCAAATCTTCGTAGAGACCTTAGGTTTACCAGTTTACCACAAGGAATAAAGTGTCAAAAGTCCCCATCAGTCCCATGTGAGCTTAGGGACTTATTCGGGGCCCAAGGTCAAAATTTTAGGTTTTTTAGATTTTTCTCGAAAACGGTAAGTTTTACCGAAAAAGTACCTCAGAGCAAAGTTGTAGATCTTAAAATTCTCTATAAAAATGGTATCTATGTTTTTTCTCTAAGACCCACTATTTCCTAGATATTGCGCTTGTAAGAATCATGTTCTACATAGTATGCACACATATGCCACGTATTAGTCCGGTCATTTTAGACAATTAAAATAAAGAAAATTCCGACAGAGCCAAATCTTCGTAGAGACCTTAGGTTTACCACAAGGAATAAAGTGTCAAAAGTCCCCATCAGTCCCATGTGAGCTTAGGGACTTATTCGAGGCCCAAAGTCAAAATTTTAGGTTTTTTGGATTTTTCTCGAAAACGGTAAGTTTTATCGAAAAAGTACTTCAGAGCAAAGTTGTAGATCTTAAAATTCTCTATAAAAATGATCTCTATGATTTTTTCTCTAAGACCCACTATTTCCCAGATATTACGCTTGTAAGAATCATGTTCTACATAGTATGCACACATACGCCACGTATTAGTCCGGTCATTTTAGACAATTGAAATAAAGAAAATTCCGACAGAGCCAAATCTTCGTAGAGACCTTAGGTTTACCACAAGGAATAAAGTGTCAAAAGTCCCCATCAGTCCCATGTGAGCTTAGGGACTTATTCGGGGCCCAAAGTCAAAATTTTAGGTTTTTTGGATTTTTCTCGAAAACGGTAAGTTTTATCGAAAAAGTACCCCAGAGCAAAGTTGTAGATCTTAAAATTCTCTATAAAAATGATCTCTATGATTTTTTCTCTAAGACCCACTATTTCCCAGATATTACGCTTGTAAGAATCATGTTCTACATAGTATGCACACATACGCCACGTATTAGTCCGGTCATTTTAGACAATTGAAATAAAGAAAATTCCGACAGAGCCAAATCTTCGTAGAGACCTTAGGTTTACCACAAGGAATAAAGTGTCAAAAGTCCCCATCAGTCCCATGTAAGCTTAGGGACTTATTCGGGGCCCAAAGTCAAAATTTTAGGTTTTTTGGATTTTTCTCGAAAACGGTAAGTTTTATCAAAAAAGTACCTCAGAGCAAAGTTGTAGATCTTAAAATTCTCTATAAAAATGATCTTTATGATTTTTTCTCTAAGACCCACTATTTCCCAGATATTACGCTTGTAAGAATCATGTTCTACATAGTATGCACACATACGCCACGTATTAGTCCGGTCATTTTAGACAATTGAAATAAAGAAAATTCCGACAGAGCCAAATCTTCGTAGAGACCTTAGGTTTACCAGTTTACCACAAGGAATAAAGTGTCAAAAGTCCCCATCAGTCCCATGTGAGCTTAGGGACTTATTCGGGGCCCAAGGTCAAAATTTTAGGTTTTTTAGATTTTTCTCGAAAACGGTAAGTTTTATCGAAAAAGTACCTCAGAGCAAAGTTGTAGATCTTAAAATTCTCTATAAAAATGGTATCTATGTTTTTTCTCTAAGACCCACTATTTCCTAGATATTGCGCTTGTAAGAATCATGTTCTACATAGTATGCACACATATGCCACGTATTAGTCCGGTCATTTTAGACAATTAAAATAAAGAAAATTCCGACAGAGCCAAATCTTCGTAGAGACCTTAGGTTTACCAGTTTACCACAAGGAATAAAGTGTCAAAAGTCCCCATCAGTCCCATGTGAGCTTAGGGACTTATTCGGGGCCCAAGGTCAAAATTTTAGGTTTTTTAGATTTTTCTCGAAAACGGTAAGTTTTATCGAAAAAGTACCTCAGAGCAAAGTTGTAGATCTTAAAATTCTCTATAAAAATGATCTCTATGATTTTTTCTCTAAGACCCACTATTTCCCAGATATTACGCTTGTAAGAATCATGTTCTACATAGTATGCACACATACGCCACGTATTAGTCCGGTCATTTTAGACAATTGAAATAAAGAAAATTCCGACAGAGCCAAATCTTCGTAGAGACCTTAGGTTTACCACAAGGAATAAAGTGTCAAAAGTCCCCATCAGTCCCATGTAAGCTTAGGGACTTATTCGGGGCCCAAGGTCAAAATTTTAGGTTTTTTGGATTTTTCTCGAAAACGGTAAGTTTTATCGAAAAAGTACCTCAGAGCAAAGTTGTAGATCTTAAAATTCTCTATAAAAATGATCTCTATGATTTTTTCTCTAAGACCCACTATTTCCCAGATATTACGCTTGTAAGAATCATGTTCTACATAGTATGCACACATACGCCACGTATTAGTCCGGTCATTTTAGACAATTGAAATAAAGAAAATTCCGACAGAGCCAAATCTTCGTAGAGACCTTAGGTTTACCAGTTTACCACAAGGAATAAAGTGTCAAAAGTCCCCATCAGTCCCATGTGAGCTTAGGGCCTTATTCGGGGCCCAAAGTCAAAATTTTAGGTTTTTTGGATTTTTCTCGAAAACGGTAAGTTTTATCGAAAAAGTACCTCAGAGCAAAGTTGTAGATCTTAAAATTCTCTATAAAAATGATCTCTATGATTTTTTCTCTAAGACCCACTATTTCCCAGATATTACGCTTGTAAGAATCATGTTCTACATAGTATGCACACATACGCCACGTATTACTCCGGTCATTTTAGACAATTGAAATAAAGAAAATTCCGACAGAGCCAAATCTTCGTAGAGACCTTAGGTTTACCACAAGGAATAAAGTGTCAAAAGTCCCCATCAGTCTCATGTAAGCTTAGGGACTTATTCGGGGCCCAAGGTCAAAATTTTAGGTTTTTTGGATTTTTCTCGAAAACGGTAAGCTTTATCAAAAAAGTACCTCAGAGCAAAGTTGTAGATCTTAAAATTCTCTATAAAAATGATCTCTATGATTTTTTCTCTAAGACCCACTATTTCCCAGATATACCGCTTGTAAGAATCATGTTCTACATAGTATGCACACATACGCCACGTATTAGTCCGGTCATTTTAGACAATTGAAATAAAGAAAATTCCGACAGAGCCAAATCTTCGTAGAGACCTTAGGTTTACCAGTTTACCACAAGGAATAAAGTGTCAAAAGTCCCCATCAGTCCCATGTGAGCTTAGGGACTTATTCGGGGCCCAAGGTCAAAATTTTAGGTTTTTTAGATTTTTCTCGAAAACGGTAAGTTTTATCGAAAAAGTACCTCAGAGCAAAGTTGTAGATCTTAAAATTCTCTATAAAAATGATCTCTATGATTTTTTCTCTAAGACCCACTATTTCCCAGATATTACGCTTGTAAGAATCATGTTCTACATAGTATGCACACATACGCCACGTATTAGTCCGGTCATTTTAGACAATTGAAATAAAGAAAATTCCGACAGAGCCAAATCTTCGTAGAGACCTTAGGTTTACCACAAGGAATAAAGTGTCAAAAGTCCCCATCAGTCCCATGTAAGCTTAGGGACTTATTCGGGGCCCAAGGTCAAAATTTTAGGTTTTTTGGATTTTTCTCGAAAACGGTAAGTTTTATCAAAAAAGTACCTCAGAGCAAAGTTGTAGATCTTAAAATTCTCTATAAAAATGATCTCTATGATTTTTTCTCTAAGACCCACTATTTCCCAGATATTACGCTTGTAAGAATCATGTTCTACATAGTATGCACACATACGCCACGTATTAGTCCGGTCATTTTAGACAATTGAAATAAAGAAAATTCCGACAGAGCCAAATCTTCGTAGAGACCTTAGGTTTACCAGTTTACCACAAGGAATAAAGTGTCAAAAGTCCCCATCAGTCCCATGTGAGCTTAGGGCCTTATTCGGGGCCCAAAGTCAAAATTTTAGGTTTTTTGGATTTTTCTCGAAAACGGTAAGTTTTATCGAAAAAGTACCTCAGAGCAAAGTTGTAGATCTTAAAATTCTCTATAAAAATGATCTCTATGATTTTTTCTCTAAGACCCACTATTTCCCAGATATTACGCTTGTAAGAATCATGTTCTACATAGTATGCACACATACGCCACGTATTACTCCGGTCATTTTAGACAATTGAAATAAAGAAAATTCCGACAGAGCCAAATCTTCGTAGAGACCTTAGGTTTACCACAAGGAATAAAGTGTCAAAAGTCCCCATCAGTCTCATGTAAGCTTAGGGACTTATTCGGGGCCCAAGGTCAAAATTTTAGGTTTTTTGGATTTTTCTCGAAAACGGTAAGCTTTATCAAAAAAGTACCTCAGAGCAAAGTTGTAGATCTTAAAATTCTCTATAAAAATGATCTCTATGATTTTTTCTCTAAGACCCACTATTTCCCAGATATACCGCTTGTAAGAATCATGTTCTACATAGTATGCACACATACGCCACGTATTAGTCCGGTCATTTTAGACAATTGAAATAAAGAAAATTCCGACAGAGCCAAATCTTCGTAGAGACCTTAGGTTTACCAGTTTACCACAAGGAATAAAGTGTCAAAAGTCCCCATCAGTCCCATGTGAGCTTAGGGACTTATTCGGGGCCCAAGGTCAAAATTTTAGGTTTTTTAGATTTTTCTCGAAAACGGTAAGTTTTATCGAAAAAGTACCTCAGAGCAAAGTTGTAGATCTTAAAATTCTCTATAAAAATGATCTCTATGATTTTTTCTCTAAGACCCACTATTTCCCAGATATTACGCTTGTAAGAATCATGTTCTACATAGTATGCACACATACGCCACGTATTAGTCCGGTCATTTTAGACAATTGAAATAAAGAAAATTCCGACAGAGCCAAATCTTCGTAGAGACCTTAGGTTTACCACAAGGAATAAAGTGTCAAAAGTCCCCATCAGTCCCATGTAAGCTTAGGGACTTATTCGGGGCCCAAGGTCAAAATTTTAGGTTTTTTGGATTTTTCTCGAAAACGGTAAGTTTTATCAAAAAAGTACCTCAGAGCAAAGTTGTAGATCTTAAAATTCTCTATAAAAATGATCTCTATGATTTTTTCTCTAAGACCCACTATTTCCCAGATATTACGCTTGTAAGAATCATGTTCTACATAGTATGCACACATACGCCACGTATTAGTCCGGTCATTTTAGACAATTGAAATAAAGAAAATTCCGACAGAGCCAAATCTTCGTAGAGACCTTAGGTTTACCAGTTTACCACAAGGAATAAAGTGTCAAAAGTCCCCATCAGTCCCATGTGAGCTTAGGGACTTATTCGGGGCCCAAGGTCAAAATTTTAGGTTTTTTAGATTTTTCTCGAAAACGGTAAGTTTTATCGAAAAAGTACCTCAGAAGAAAGTTGTAGATCTTAAAATTCTCTATAAAAATGGTATCTATGTTTTTACTCTAAGACCCACTATTTCCTAGATATTGCGCTTGTAAGAATCATGTTCTACATAGTATGCACACATATGCCACGTATTAGTCCGGTCATTTTAGACAATTAAAATAAAGAAAATTCCGACAGAGCCAAATCTTCGTAGAGACCTTAGGTTTACCACAAGGAATAAAGTGTCAAAAGTCCCCATCAGTCCCATGTGAGCTTAGGGACTTATTCGAGGCCCAAAGTCAAAATTTTAGGTTTTTTGGATTTTTCTCGAAAACGGTAAGTTTTATCGAAAAAGTACCTCAGAGCAAAGTTGTAGATCTTAAAATTCTCTATAAAAATGATCTCTATGATTTTTTCTCTAAGACCCACTATTTCCCAGATATTACGCTTGTAAGAATCATGTTCTACATAGTATGCACACATACGCCACGTATTAGTCCGGTCATTTTAGACAATTGAAATAAAGAAAATTCCGACAGAGCCAAATCTTCGTAGAGACCTTAGGTTTACCACAAGGAATAAAGTGTCAAAAGTCCCCATCAGTCCCATGTAAGCTTAGGGACTTATTCGGGGCCCAAGGTCAAAATTTTAGGTTTTTTGGATTTTTCTCGAAAACGGTAAGCTTTATCAAAAAAGTACCTCAGAGCAAAGTTGTAGATCTTAAAATTCTCTATAAAAATGATCTCTATGATTTTTTCTCTAAGACCCACTATTTCCCAGATATATCGCTTGTAAGAATCATGTTCTACATAGTATGCACACATACGCCACGTATTAGTCCGGTCATTTTAGACAATTGAAATAAAGAAAATTCCGACAGAGCCAAATCTTCGTAGAGACCTTAGGTTTACCAGTTTACCACAAGGAATAAAGTGTCAAAAGTCCCCATCAGTCCCATGTGAGCTTAGGGACTTATTCGGGGCCCAAGGTCAAAATTTTAGGTTTTTTAGATTTTTCTCGAAAACGGTAAGTTTTACCGAAAAAGTACCTCAGAGCAAAGTTGTAGATCTTAAAATTCTCTATAAAAATGGTATCTATGTTTTTTCTCTAAGACCCACTATTTCCTAGATATTGCGCTTGTAAGAATCATGTTCTACATAGTATGCACACATATGCCACGTATTAGTCCGGTCATTTTAGACAATTAAAATAAAGAAAATTCCGACAGAGCCAAATCTTCGTAGAGACCTTAGGTTTACCACAAGGAATAAAGTGTCAAAATTCCCCATCAGTCCCATGTGAGCTTAGGGACTTATTCGAGGCCCAAAGTCAAAATTTTAGGTTTTTTTGGATTTTTCTCGAAAACGGTAAGCTTTATCGAAAAAGTACTTCAGAGCAAAGTTGTAGATCTTAAAATTCTCTATAAAAATGATCTCTATGATTTTTTCTCTAAGACCCACTATTTCCCAGATATTACGCTTGTAAGAATCATGTTCTACATAGTATGCACACATACGCCACGTATTAGTCCGGTCATTTTAGACAATTGAAATAAAGAAAATTCCGACAGAGCCAAATCTTCGTAGAGACCTTAGGTTTACCACAAGGAATAAAGTGTCAAAAGTCCCCATCAGTCCCATGTGAGCTTAGGGACTTATTCGGGGCCCAAAGTCAAAATTTTAGGTTTTTTGGATTTTTCTCGAAAACGGTAAGTTTTATCGAAAAAGTACCCCAGAGCAAAGTTGTAGATCTTAAAATTCTCTATAAAAATGATCTCTATGATTTTTTCTCTAAGACCCACTATTTCCCAGATATTACGCTTGTAAGAATCATGTTCTACATAGTATGCACACATACGCCACGTATTAGTCCGGTCATTTTAGACAATTGAAATAAAGAAAATTCCGACAGAGCCAAATCTTCGTAGAGACCTTAGGTTTACCACAAGGAATAAAGTGTCAAAAGTCCCCATCAGTCCCATGTAAGCTTAGGGACTTATTCGGGGCCCAAAGTCAAAATTTTAGGTTTTTTGGATTTTTCTCGAAAACGGTAAGTTTTATCAAAAAAGTACCTCAGAGCAAAGTTGTAGATCTTAAAATTCTCTATAAAAATGATCTTTATGATTTTTTCTCTAAGACCCACTATTTCCCAGATATTACGCTTGTAAGAATCATGTTCTACATAGTATGCACACATACGCCACGTATTAGTCCGGTCATTTTAGACAATTGAAATAAAGAAAATTCCGACAGAGCCAAATCTTCGTAGAGACCTTAGGTTTACCAGTTTACCACAAGGAATAAAGTGTCAAAAGTCCCCATCAGTCCCATGTGAGCTTAGGGACTTATTCGGGGCCCAAGGTCAAAATTTTAGGTTTTTTAGATTTTTCTCGAAAACGGTAAGTTTTATCGAAAAAGTACCTCAGAGCAAAGTTGTAGATCTTAAAATTCTCTATAAAAATGGTATCTATGTTTTTTCTCTAAGACCCACTATTTCCTAGATATTGCGCTTGTAAGAATCATGTTCTACATAGTATGCACACATATGCCACGTATTAGTCCGGTCATTTTAGACAATTAAAATAAAGAAAATTCCGACAGAGCCAAATCTTCGTAGAGACCTTAGGTTTACCACAAGGAATAAAGTGTCAAAAGTCCCCATCAGTCCCATGTGAGCTTAGGGACTTATTCGAGGCCCAAAGTCAAAATTTTAGGTTTTTTGGATTTTTCTCGAAAACGGTAAGTTTTATCGAAAAAGTACTTCAGAGCAAAGTTGTAGATCTTAAAATTCTCTATAAAAATGATCTCTATGATTTTTTCTCTAAGACCCACTATTTCCCAGATATTACGCTTGTAAGAATCATGTTCTACATAGTATGCACACATACGCCACGTATTAGTCCGGTCATTTTAGACAATTGAAATAAAGAAAATTCCGACAGAGCCAAATCTTCGTAGAGACCTTAGGTTTACCACAAGGAATAAAGTGTCAAAAGTCCCCATCAGTCCCATGTAAGCTTAGGGACTTATTCGGGGCCCAAGGTCAAAATTTTAGGTTTTTTGGATTTTTCTCGAAAACGGTAAGTTTTATCAAAAAAGTACCTCAGAGCAAAGTTGTAGATCTTAAAATTCTCTATAAAAATGATCTTTATGATTTTTTCTCTAAGACCCACTATTTCCCAGATATTACGCTTGTAAGAATCATGTTCTACATAGTATGCACACATACGCCACGTATTAGTCCGGTCATTTTAGACAATTGAAATAAAGAAAATTCCGACAGAGCCAAATCTTCGTAGAGACCTTAGGTTTACCAGTTTACCACAAGGAATAAAGTGTCAAAAGTCCCCATCAGTCCCATGTGAGCTTAGGGACTTATTCGGGGCCCAAGGTCAAAATTTTAGGTTTTTTAGATTTTTCTCGAAAACGGTAAGTTTTATCGAAAAAGTACCTCAGAGCAAAGTTGTAGATCTTAAAATTCTCTATAAAAATGGTATCTATGTTTTTTCTCTAAGACCCACTATTTCCTAGATATTGCGCTTGTAAGAATCATGTTCTACATAGTATGCACACATATGCCACGTATTAGTCCGGTCATTTTAGACAATTAAAATAAAGAAAATTCCGACAGAGCCAAATCTTCGTAGAGACCTTAGGTTTACCACAAGGAATAAAGTGTCAAAAGTCCCCATCAGTCCCATGTGAGCTTAGGGACTTATTCGGGGCCCAAAGTCAAAATTTTAGGTTATTTGGATTTTTCTCGAAAACGGTAAGTTTTATCGAAAAAGTACCTCAGAGCAAAGTTGTAGATCTTAAAATTCTCTATAAAAATGATCTCTATGATTTTTTCTCTAAGACCCACTATTTCCCAGATATTACGCTTGTAAGAATCATGTTCTACATAGTATGCACACATACGCCACGTATTAGTCCGGTCATTTTAGACAATTGAAATAAAGAAAATTCCGACAGAGCCAAATCTTCGTAGAGACCTTAGGTTTACCACAAGGAATAAAGTGTCAAAAGTCCCCATCAGTCCCATGTGAGCTTAGGGACTTATTCGGGGCCCAAGGTCAAAATTTTAGGTTTTTTGGATTTTTCTCGAAAACGGTAAGTTTTATCAAAAAAGTACCTCAGAGCAAAGTTGTAGATCTTAAAATTCTCTATAAAAATGATCTCTATGATTTTTTCTCTAAGACCCACTATTTCCCAGATATTACGCTTGTAAGAATCATGTTCTACATAGTATGCACACATACGCCACGTATTAGTCCGGTCATTTTAGACAATTGAAATAAAGAAAATTCCGACAGAGCCAAATCTTCGTAGAGACCTTAGGTTTACCAGTTTACCACAAGGAATAAAGTGTCAAAAGTCCCCATCAGTCCCATGTGAGCTTAGGGACTTATTCGGGGCCCAAGGTCAAAATTTTAGGTTTTTTGGATTTTTCTCGAAAACGGTAAGTTTTATCGAAAAAGTACCTCAGAGCAAAGTTGTAGATCTTAGAATTCTCTATAAAAATGGTATCTATGTTTTTTCTCTAAGACCCACTATTTCCTAGATATTGCGCTTGTAAGAATCATGTTCTACATAGTATGCACACATATGCCACGTATTAGTCCGGTCATTTTAGACAATTGAAATAAAGAAAATTCCGACAGAGCCAAATCTTTGTAGAGACCTTAGGTTTACCACAAGGAATAAAGTGTCAAAAGTCCCCATCAGTCCCATGTGAGCTTAGGGACTTATTCGGGGCCCAAAGTCAAAATTTTAGGTTTTTTGGATTTTTCTCGAAAACGGTAAGTTTTATCGAAAAAGTACCTCAGAGCAAAGTTGTAGATCTTAAAATTCTCTATAAAAATGATCTTTATGATTTTTTCTCTAAGACCCACTATTTCCCAGATATTACGCTTGTAAGAATCATGTTCTACATAGTATGCACACATACGCCACGTATTAGTCCGGTCATTTTAGACAATTGAAATAAAGAAAATTCCGACAGAGCCAAATCTTCGTAGAGACCTTAGGTTTACCACAAGGAATAAAGTGTCAAAAGTCCCCATCAGTCCCATGTAAGCTTAGGGACTTATTCGGGGCCCAAGGTCAAAATTTTAGGTTTTTTGGATTTTTCTCGAAAACGGTAAGTTTTATCAAAAAAGTACCTCAGAGCAAAGTTGTAGATCTTAAAATTCTCTATAAAAATGATCTCTATGATTTTTTCTCTAAGACCCACTATTTCCCAGATATTACGCTTGTAAGAATCATGTTCTACATAGTATGCACACATACGCCACGTATTAGTCCGGTCATTTTAGACAATTGAAATAAAGAAAATTCCGACAGAGCCAAATCTTCGTAGAGACCTTAGGTTTACCAGTTTACCACAAGGAATAAAGTGTCAAAAGTCCCCATCAGTCCCATGTGAGCTTAGGGACTTATTCGGGGCCCAAGGTCAAAATTTTAGGTTTTTTAGATTTTTCTCGAAAACGGTAAGTTTTATCGAAAAAGTACCTCAGAGCAAAGTTGTAGATCTTAAAATTCTCTATAAAAATGGTATCTATGTTTTTTCTCTAAGACCCACTATTTCCTAGATATTGCGCTTGTAAGAATCATGTTCTACATAGTATGCACACATATGCCACGTATTAGTCCGGTCATTTTAGACAATTAAAATAAAGAAAATTCCGACAGAGCCAAATCTTCGTAGAGACCTTAGGTTTACCACAAGGAATAAAGTGTCAAAAGTCCCCATCAGTCCCATGTGAGCTTAGGGACTTATTCGGGGCCCAAAGTCAAAATTTTAGGTTTTTTGGATTTTTCTCGAAAACGGTAAGTTTTATCGAAAAAGTACCTCAGAGCAAAGTTGTAGATCTTAAAATTCTCTATAAAAATGATCTCTATGATTTTTTCTCTAAGACCCACTATTTCCCAGATATTACGCTTGTAAGAATCATGTTCTACATAGTATGCACACATACGCCACGTATTAGTCCGGTCATTTTAGACAATTGAAATAAAGAAAATTCCGACAGAGCCAAATCTTCGTAGAGACCTTAGGTTTACCACAAGGAATAAAGTGTCAAAAGTCCCCATCAGTCCCATGTAAGCTTATGGACTTATTCGGGGCCCAAGGTCAAAATTTTAGGTTTTTTGGATTTTTCTCGAAAACGGTAAGTTTTATCAAAAAAGTACCTCAGAGCAAAGTTGTAGATCTTAAAATTCTCTATAAAAATGATCTCTATGATTTTTTCTCTAAGACCCACTATTTCCCAGATATTACGCTTGTAAGAATCATGTTCTACATAGTATGCACACATACGCCACGTATTAGTCCGGTCATTTTAGACAATTGAAATAAAGAAAATTCCGACAGAGCCAAATCTTCGTAGAGACCTTAGGTTTACCAGTTTACCACAAGGAATAAAGTGTCAAAAGTCCCCATCAGTCCCATGTGAGCTTAGGGACTTATTCGGGGCCCAAGGTCAAAATTTTAGGTTTTTTAGATTTTTCTCGAAAACGGTAAGTTTTATCGAAAAAGTACCTTAGAGCAAAGTTGTAGATCTTAAAATTCTCTATAAAAATGGTATCTATGTTTTTTCTCTAAGACCCACTATTTCCTAGATATTGCGCTTGTAAGAATCATGTTCTACATAGTATGCACACATATGCCACGTATTAGTCCGGTCATTTTAGACAATTAAAATAAAGAAAATTCCGACAGAGCCAAATCTTCGTAGAGACCTTAGGTTTACCACAAGGAATAAAGTGTCAAAAGTCCCCATCAGTCCCATGTGAGCTTAGGGACTTATTCGGGGCCCAAAGTCAAAATTTTAGGTTTTTTGGATTTTTCTCGAAAACGGTAAGTTTTATCGAAAAAGTACCTCAGAGCAAAGTTGTAGATCTTAAAATTCTCTATAAAAATGATCTCTATGATTTTTTCTCTAAGACCCACTATTTCTCAGATATTACGCTTGTAAGAATCATGTTCTACATAGTATGCACACATACGCCACGTATTAGTCCGGTCATTTTAGACAATTGAAATAAAGAAAATTCCGACAGAGCCAAATCTTCGTAGAGACCTTAGGTTTACCACAAGGAATAAAGTGTCAAAAGTCCCCATCAGTCCCATGTAAGCTTAGGGACTTATTCGGGGCCCAAGGTCAAAATTTTAGGTTTTTTGGATTTTTCTCGAAAACGGTAAGTTTTATCAAAAAAGTACCTCAGAGCAAAGTTGTAGATCTTAAAATTCTCTATAAAAATGATCTCCATGATTTTTTCTCTAAGACCCACTATTTCCCAGATATTACGCTTGTAAGAATCATGTTCTACATAGTATGCACACATACGCCACGTATTAGTCCGGTCATTTTAGACAATTGAAATAAAGAAAATTCCGACAGAGCCAAATCTTCGTAGAGACCTTAGGTTTACCAGTTTACCACAAGGAATAAAGTGTCAAAAGTCCCCATCAGTCCCATGTGAGCTTAGGGACTTATTCGGGGCCCAAGGTCAAAATTTTAGGTTTTTTAGATTTTTCTCGAAAACGGTAAGTTTTATCGAAAAAGTACCTCAGAGCAAAGTTGTAGATCTTAAAATTCTCTATAAAAATGGTATCTATGTTTTTTCTCTAAGACCCACTATTTCCTAGATATTGCGCTTGTAAGAATCATGTTCTACATAGTATGCACACATATGCCACGTATTAGTCCGGTCATTTTAGACAATTAAAATAAAGAAAATTCCGACAGAGCCAAATCTTCGTAGAGACCTTAGGTTTACCACAAGGAATAAAGTGTCAAAAGTCCCCATCAGTCCCATGTGAGCTTAGGGACTTATTCGGGGCCCAAAGTCAAAATTTTAGGTTTTTTGGATTTTTCTCGAAAACGGTAAGTTTTATCGAAAAAGTACCTCAGAGCAAAGTTGTAGATCTTAAAATTCTCTATAAAAATGATCTCTATGATTTTTTCTCTAAGACCCACTATTTCCCAGATATTACGCTTGTAAGAATCATGTTCTACATAGTATGCACACATACGCCACGTATTAGTCCGGTCATTTTAGACAATTGAAATAAAGAAAATTCCGACAGAGCCAAATCTTCGTAGAGACCTTAGGTTTACCACAAGGAATAAAGTGTCAAAAGTCCCCATCAGTCCCATGTGAGCTTAGGGACTTATTCGGGGCCCAAGGTCAAAATTTTAGGTTTTTTGGATTTTTCTCGAAAACGGTAAGTTTTATCAAAAAAGTACCTCAGAGCAAAGTTGTAGATCTTAAAATTCTCTATAAAAATGATCTCTATGATTTTTTCTCTAAGACCCACTATTTCCCAGATATTACGCTTGTAAGAATCATGTTCTACATAGTATGCACACATACGCCACGTATTAGTCCGGTCATTTTAGACAATTGAAATAAAGAAAATTCCGACAGAGCCAAATCTTCGTAGAGACCTTAGGTTTACCAGTTTACCACAAGGAATAAAGTGTCAAAAGTCCCCATCAGTCCCATGTGAGCTTAGGGACTTATTCGGGGCCCAAGGTCAAAATTTTAGGTTTTTTAGATTTTTCTCGAAAACGGTAAGTTTTATCGAAAAAGTACCTCAGAGCAAAGTTGTAGATCTTAAAATTCTCTATAAAAATGGTATCTATGTTTTTTCTCTAAGACCCACTATTTCCTAGATATTGCGCTTGTAAGAATCATGTTCTACATAGTATGCACACATATGCCACGTATTAGTCCGGTCATTTTAGACAATTAAAATAAAGAAAATTCCGACAGAGCCAAATCTTCGTAGAGACCTTAGGTTTACCACAAGGAATAAAGTGTCAAAAGTCCCCATCAGTCCCATGTGAGCTTAGGGACTTATTCGAGGCCCAAAGTCAAAATTTTAGGTTTTTTGGATTTTTCTCGAAAACGGTAAGTTTTATCGAAAAAGTACTTCAGAGCAAAGTTGTAGATCTTAAAATTCTCTATAAAAATGATCTCTATGATTTTTTCTCTAAGACCCACTATTTCCCAGATATTACGCTTGTAAGAATCATGTTCTACATAGTATGCACACATACGCCACGTATTAGTCCGGTCATTTTAGACAATTGAAATAAAGAAAATTCCGACAGAGCCAAATCTTCGTAGAGACCTTAGGTTTACCACAAGGAATAAAGTGTCAAAAGTCCCCATCAGTCCCATGTAAGCTTAGGGACTTATTCGGGGCCCAAGGTCAAAATTTTAGGTTTTTTGGATTTTTCTCGAAAACGGTAAGTTTTATCAAAAAAGTACCTCAGAGCAAAGTTGTAGATCTTAAAATTCTCTATAAAAATGATCTTTATGATTTTTTCTCTAAGACCCACTATTTCCCAGATATTACGCTTGTAAGAATCATGTTCTACATAGTATGCACACATACGCCACGTATTAGTCCGGTCATTTTAGACAATTGAAATAAAGAAAATTCCGACAGAGCCAAATCTTCGTAGAGACCTTAGGTTTACCAGTTTACCACAAGGAATAAAGAGTCAAAAGTCCCCATCAGTCCCATGTGAGCTTAGGGACTTATTCGGGGCCCAAGGTCAAAATTTTAGGTTTTTTAGATTTTTCTCGAAAACGGTAAGTTTTATCGAAAAAGTACCTCAGAGCAAAGTTGTAGATCTTAAAATTCTCTATAAAAATGGTATCTATGTTTTTTCTCTAAGACCCACTATTTCCTAGATATTGCGCTTGTAAGAATCATGTTCTACATAGTATGCACACATATGCCACGTATTAGTCCGGTCATTTTAGACAATTAAAATAAAGAAAATTCCGACAGAGCCAAATCTTCGTAGAGACCTTAGGTTTACCACAAGGAATAAAGTGTCAAAAGTCCCCATCAGTCCCATGTGAGCTTAGGGACTTATTCGGGGCCCAAAGTCAAAATTTTAGGTTATTTGGATTTTTCTCGAAAACGGTAAGTTTTATCGAAAAAGTACCTCAGAGCAAAGTTGTAGATCTTAAAATTCTCTATAAAAATGATCTCTATGATTTTTTCTCTAAGACCCACTATTTCCCAGATATTACGCTTGTAAGAATCATGTTCTACATAGTATGCACACATACGCCACGTATTAGTCCGGTCATTTTAGACAATTGAAATAAAGAAAATTCCGACAGAGCCAAATCTTCGTAGAGACCTTAGGTTTACCACAAGGAATAAAGTGTCAAAAGTCCCCATCAGTCCCATGTGAGCTTAGGGACTTATTCGGGGCCCAAGGTCAAAATTTTAGGTTTTTTGGATTTTTCTCGAAAACGGTAAGTTTTATCAAAAAAGTACCTCAGAGCAAAGTTGTAGATCTTAAAATTCTCTATAAAAATGATCTCTATGATTTTTTCTCTAAGACCCACTATTTCCCAGATATTACGCTTGTAAGAATCATGTTCTACATAGTATGCACACATACGCCACGTATTAGTCCGGTCATTTTAGACAATTGAAATAAAGAAAATTCCGACAGAGCCAAATCTTCGTAGAGACCTTAGGTTTACCAGTTTACCACAAGGAATAAAGTGTCAAAAGTCCCCATCAGTCCCATGTGAGCTTAGGGACTTATTCGGGGCCCAAGGTCAAAATTTTAGGTTTTTTGGATTTTTCTCGAAAACGGTAAGTTTTATCGAAAAAGTACCTCAGAGCAAAGTTGTAGATCTTAGAATTCTCTATAAAAATGGTATCTATGTTTTTTCTCTAAGACCCACTATTTCCTAGATATTGCGCTTGTAAGAATCATGTTCTACATAGTATGCACACATATGCCACGTATTAGTCCGGTCATTTTAGACAATTGAAATAAAGAAAATTCCGACAGAGCCAAATCTTTGTAGAGACCTTAGGTTTACCACAAGGAATAAAGTGTCAAAAGTCCCCATCAGTCCCATGTGAGCTTAGGGACTTATTCGGGGCCCAAAGTCAAAATTTTAGGTTTTTTGGATTTTTCTCGAAAACGGTAAGTTTTATCGAAAAAGTACCTCAGAGCAAAGTTGTAGATCTTAAAATTCTCTATAAAAATGATCTTTATGATTTTTTCTCTAAGACCCACTATTTCCCAGATATTACGCTTGTAAGAATCATGTTCTACATAGTATGCACACATACGCCACGTATTAGTCCGGTCATTTTAGACAATTGAAATAAAGAAAATTCCGACAGAGCCAAATCTTCGTAGAGACCTTAGGTTTACCACAAGGAATAAAGTGTCAAAAGTCCCCATCAGTCCCATGTAAGCTTAGGGACTTATTCGGGGCCCAAGGTCAAAATTTTAGGTTTTTTGGATTTTTCTCGAAAACGGTAAGTTTTATCAAAAAAGTACCTCAGAGGAAAGTTGTAGACCTTAAAATTCTCTATAAAAATGATCTCTATGATTTTTTCTCTAAGACCCACTATTTCCCAGATATTACGCTTGTAAGAATCATGTTCTACATAGTATGCACACATACGCCACGTATTAGTCCGGTCATTTTAGACAATTGAAATAAAGAAAATTCCGACAGAGCCAAATCTTCGTAGAGACCTTAGGTTTACCAGTTTACCACAAGGAATAAAGTGTCAAAAGTCCCCATCAGTCCCATGTGAGCTTAGGGACTTATTCGGGGCCCAAGGTCAAAATTTTAGGTTTTTTAGATTTTTCTCGAAAACGATAAGTTTTATCGAAAAAGTACCTCAGAGCAAAGTTGTAGATCTTAAAATTCTCTATAAAAATGGTATCTATGTTTTTTCTCTAAGACCCACTATTTCCTAGATATTGCGCTTGTAAGAATCATGTTCTACATAGTATGCACACATATGCCACGTATTAGTCCGGTCATTTTAGACAATTAAAAAAAAGAAAATTCCGACAGAGCCAAATCTTCGTAGAGACCTTAGGTTTACCACAAGGAATAAAGTGTCAAAAGTCCCCATCAGTCCCATGTGAGCTTAGGGACTTATTCGGGGCCCAAAGTCAAAATTTTAGGTTTTTTGGATTTTTCTCGAAAACGGTAAGTTTTATCGAAAAAGTACCTCAGAGCAAAGTTGTAGATCTTAAAATTCTCTATAAAAATGATCTCTATGATTTTTTCTCTAAGACCCACTATTTCCCAGATATTACGCTTGTAAGAATCATGTTCTACATAGTATGCACACATACGCCACGTATTAGTCCGGTCATTTTAGACAATTGAAATAAAGAAAATTCCGACAGAGCCAAATCTTCGTAGAGACCTTAGGTTTACCACAAGGAATAAAGTGTCAAAAGTCCCCATCAGTCCCATGTAAGCTTAGGGACTTATTCGGGGCCCAAGGTCAAAATTTTAGGTTTTTTGGATTTTTCTCGAAAACGGTAAGTTTTATCAAAAAAGTACCTCAGAGCAAAGTTGTAGATCTTAAAATTCTCTATAAAAATGATCTCTATGATTTTTTCTCTAAGACCCACTATTTCCCAGATATTACGCTTGTAAGAATCATGTTCTACATAGTATGCACACATACGCCACGTATTAGTCCGGTCATTTTAGACAATTGAAATAAAGAAAATTCCGACAGAGCCAAATCTTCGTAGAGACCTTAGGTTTACCAGTTTACCACAAGGAATAAAGTGTCAAAAGTCCCCATCAGTCCCATGTGAGCTTAGGGACTTATTCGGGGCCCAAGGTCAAAATTTTAGGTTTTTTAGATTTTTCTCGAAAACGGTAAGTTTTATCGAAAAAGTACCTTAGAGCAAAGTTGTAGATCTTAAAATTCTCTATAAAAATGGTATCTATGTTTTTTCTCTAAGACCCACTATTTCCTAGATATTGCGCTTGTAAGAATCATGTTCTACATAGTATGCACACATATGCCACGTATTAGTCCGGTCATTTTAGACAATTAAAATAAAGAAAATTCCGACAGAGCCAAATCTTCGTAGAGACCTTAGGTTTACCACAAGGAATAAAGTGTCAAAAGTCCCCATCAGTCCCATGTGAGCTTAGGGACTTATTCGGGGCCCAAAGTCAAAATTTTAGGTTTTTTGGATTTTTCTCGAAAACGGTAAGTTTTATCGAAAAAGTACCTCAGAGCAAAGTTGTAGATCTTAAAATTCTCTATAAAAATGATCTCTATGATTTTTTCTCTAAGACCCACTATTTCCCAGATATTACGCTTGTAAGAATCATGTTCTACATAGTATGCACACATACGCCACGTATTAGTCCGGTCATTTTAGACAATTGAAATAAAGAAAATTCCGACAGAGCCAAATCTTCGTAGAGACCTTAGGTTTACCACAAGGAATAAAGTGTCAAAAGTCCCCATCAGTCCCATGTAAGCTTAGGGACTTATTCGGGGCCCAAGGTCAAAATTTTAGGTTTTTTGGATTTTTCTCGAAAACGGTAAGTTTTATCAAAAAAGTACCTCAGAGCAAAGTTGTAGATCTTAAAATTCTCTATAAAAATGATCTCTATGATTTTTTCTCTAAGACCCACTATTTCCCAGATATTACGCTTGTAAGAATCATGTTCTACATAGTATGCACACATACGCCACGTATTAGTCCGGTCATTTTAGACAATTGAAATAAAGAAAATTCCGACAGAGCCAAATCTTCGTAGAGACCTTAGGTTTACCAGTTTACCACAAGGAATAAAGTGTCAAAAGTCCCCATCAGTCCCATGTGAGCTTAGGGACTTATTCGGGGCCCAAGGTCAAAATTTTAGGTTTTTTAGATTTTTCTCGAAAACGGTAAGTTTTATCGAAAAAGTACCTCAGAGCAAAGTTGTAGATCTTAAAATTCTCTATAAAAATGGTATCTATGTTTTTTCTCTAAGACCCACTATTTCCTAGATATTGCGCTTGTAAGAATCATGTTCTACATAGTATGCACACATATGCCACGTATTAGTCCGGTCATTTTAGACAATTAAAATAAAGAAAATTCCGACAGAGCCAAATCTTCGTAGAGACCTTAGGTTTACCACAAGGAATAAAGTGTCAAAAGTCCCCATCAGTCCCATGTGAGCTTAGGGACTTATTCGGGGCCCAAAGTCAAAATTTTAGGTTTTTTGGATTTTTCTCGAAAACGGTAAGTTTTATCGAAAAAGTACCTCAGAGCAAAGTTGTAGATCTTAAAATTCTCTATAAAAATGATCTCTATGATTTTTTCTCTAAGACCCACTATTTCCCAGATATTACGCTTGTAAGAATCATGTTCTACATAGTATGCACACATACGCCACGTATTAGTCCGGTCATTTTAGACAATTGAAATAAAGAAAATTCCGACAGAGCCAAATCTTCGTAGAGACCTTAGGTTTACCACAAGGAATAAAGTGTCAAAAGTCCCCATCAGTCCCATGTGAGCTTAGGGACTTATTCGGGGCCCAAGGTCAAAATTTTAGGTTTTTTGGATTTTTCTCGAAAACGGTAAGTTTTATCAAAAAAGTACCTCAGAGCAAAGTTGTAGATCTTAAAATTCTCTATAAAAATGATCTCTATGATTTTTTCTCTAAGACCCACTATTTCCCAGATATTACGCTTGTAAGAATCATGTTCTACATAGTATGCACACATACGCCACGTATTAGTCCGGTCATTTTAGACAATTGAAATAAAGAAAATTCCGACAGAGCCAAATCTTCGTAGAGACCTTAGGTTTACCAGTTTACCACAAGGAATAAAGTGTCAAAAGTCCCCATCAGTCCCATGTGAGCTTAGGGACTTATTCGGGGCCCAAGGTCAAAATTTTAGGTTTTTTGGATTTTTCTCGAAAACGGTAAGTTTTATCGAAAAAGTACCTCAGAGCAAAGTTGTAGATCTTAGAATTCTCTATAAAAATGGTATCTATGTTTTTTCTCTAAGACCCACTATTTCCTAGATATTGCGCTTGTAAGAATCATGTTCTACATAGTATGCACACATATGCCACGTATTAGTCCGGTCATTTTAGACAATTGAAATAAAGAAAATTCCGACAGAGCCAAATCTTCGTAGAGACCTTAGGTTTACCACAAGGAATAAAGTGTCAAAAGTCCCCATCAGTCCCATGTGAGCTTAGGGACTTATTCGGGGCCCAAAGTCAAAATTTTAGGTTTTTTGGATTTTTCTCGAAAACGGTAAGTTTTATCGAAAAAGTACCTCAGAGAAAAGTTGTAGACCTTAAAATTCTCTATAAAAATGATCTCTATGATTTTTTCTCTAAGACCCACTATTTCCCAGATATTACGCTTGTAAGAATCATGTTCTACATAGTATGCACACATACGCCACGTATTAGTCCGGTCATTTTAGACAATTGAAATAAAGAAAATTCCGACAGAGCCAAATCTTCGTAGAGACCTTAGGTTTACCACAAGGAATAAAGTGTCAAAAGTCCCCATCAGTCCCATGTAAGCTTAGGGACTTATTCGGGGCCCAAGGTCAAAATTTTAGGTTTTTTGGATTTTTCTCGAAAACGGTAAGTTTTATCAAAAAAGTACCTCAGAGCAAAGTTGTAGATCTTAAAATTCTCTATAAAAATGATCTCTATGATTTTTTCTCTAAGACCCACTATTTCCCAGATATTACGCTTGTAAGAATCATGTTCTACATAGTATGCACACATACGCCACGTATTAGTCCGGTCATTTTAGACAATTGAAATAAAGAAAATTCCGACAGAGCCAAATCTTCGTAGAGACCTTAGGTTTACCAGTTTACCACAAGGAATAAAGTGTCAAAAGTCCCCATCAGTCCCATGTGAGCTTAGGGACTTATTCGGGGCCCAAGGTCAAAATTTTAGGTTTTTTGGATTTTTCTCGAAAACGGTAAGTTTTATCGAGAAAGTACCTCAGAGCAAAGTTGTAGATCTTAGAATTCTCTATAAAAATGGTATCTATGTTTTTTCTCTAAGACCCACTATTTCCTAGATATTGCGCTTGTAAGAATCATGTTCTACATAGTATGCACACATATGCCACGTATTAGTCCGGTCATTTTAGACAATTGAAATAAAGAAAATTCCGACAGAGCCAAATCTTCGTAGAGACCTTAGGTTTACCACAAGGAATAAAGTGTCAAAAGTCCCCATCAGTCCCATGTGAGCTTAGGGACTTATTCGGGGCCCAAAGTCAAAATTTTAGGTTTTTTGGATTTTTCTCGAAAACGGTAAGTTTTATCGAAAAAGTACCTCAGAGCAAAGTTGTAGATCTTAAAATTCTCTATAAAAATGATCTCTATGATTTTTTCTCTAAGACCCACTATTTCCCAGATATTACGCTTGTAAGAATCATGTTCTACATAGTATGCACACATACGCCACGTATTAGTCCGGTCATTTTAGACAATTGAAATAAAGAAAATTCCGACAGAGCCAAATCTTCGTAGAGACCTTAGGTTTACCACAAGGAATAAAGTGTCAAAAGTCCCCATCAGTCCCATGTGAGCTTAGGGACTTATTCGGGGCCCAAAGTCAAAATTTTAGGTTTTTTGGATTTTTCTCGAAAACGGTAAGTTTTATCGAAAAAGTACCTCAGAGCAAAGTTGTAGATCTTAAAATTCTCTATAAAAATGATCTCTATGATTTTTTCTCTAAGACCCACTATTTCCCAGATATTACGCTTGTAAGAATCATGTTCTACATAGTATGCACACATACGCCACGTATTAGTCCGGTCATTTTAGACAATTGAAATAAAGAAAATTCCGACAGAGCCAAATCTTCGTAGAGACCTTAGGTTTACCACAAGGAATAAAGTGTCAAAAGTCCCCATCAGTCCCATGTAAGCTTAGGGACTTATTCGGGGCCCAAGGTCAAAATTTTAGGTTTTTTGGATTTTTCTCGAAAACGGTAAGTTTTATCAAAAAAGTACCTCAGAGCAAAGTTGTAGATCTTAAAATTCTCTATAAAAATGATCTCTATGATTTTTTCTCTAAGACCCACTATTTCCCAGATATTACGCTTGTAAGAATCATGTTCTACATAGTATGCACACATACGCCACGTATTAGTCCGGTCATTTTAGACAATTGAAATAAAGAAAATTCCGACAGAGCCAAATCTTCGTAGAGACCTTAGGTTTACCAGTTTACCACAAGGAATAAAGTGTCAAAAGTCCCCATCAGTCCCATGTGAGCTTAGGGACTTATTCGGGGCCCAAGGTCAAAATTTTAGGTTTTTTGGATTTTTCTCGAAAACGGTAAGTTTTATCGAAAAAGTACCTCAGAGCAAAGTTGTAGATCTTAGAATTCTCTATAAAAATGGTATCTATGTTTTTTCTCTAAGACCCACTATTTCCTAGATATTGCGCTTGTAAGAATCATGTTCTACATAGTATGCACACATATGCCACGTATTAGTCCGGTCATTTTAGACAATTGAAATAAAGAAAATTCCGACAGAGCCAAATCTTCGTAGAGACCTTAGGTTTACCACAAGGAATAAAGTGTCAAAAGTCCCCATCAGTCCCATGTGAGCTTAGGGACTTATTCGGGGCCCAAAGTCAAAATTTTAGGTTTTTTGGATTTTTCTCGAAAACGGTAAGTTTTATCGAAAAAGTACCTCAGAGCAAAGTTGTAGATCTTAAAATTCTCTATAAAAATGATCTCTATGATTTTTTCTCTAAGACCCACTATTTCCCAGATATTACGCTTGTAAGAATCATGTTCTACATAGTATGCACACATACGCCACGTATTAGTCCGGTCATTTTAGACAATTGAAATAAAGAAAATTCCGACAGAGCCAAATCTTCGTAGAGACCTTAGGTTTACCACAAGGAATAAAGTGTCAAAAGTCCCCATCAGTCCCATGTAAGCTTAGGGACTTATTCGGGGCCCAAGGTCAAAATTTTAGGTTTTTTGGATCTTTCTCGAAAACGGTAAGTTTTATCAAAAAAGTACCTCAGAGCAAAGTTGTAGATCTTAAAATTCTCTATAAAAATGATCTCTATGATTTTTTCTCTAAGACCCACTATTTCCCAGATATTACGCTTGTAAGAATCATGTTCTACATAGTATGCACACATACGCCACGTATTAGTCCGGTCATTTTAGACAATTGAAATAAAGAAAATTCCGACAGAGCCAAATCTTCGTAGAGACCTTAGGTTTACCACAAGGAATAAAGTGTCAAAAGTCCCCATCAGTCCCATGTAAGCTTAGGGACTTATTCGGGGCCCAAGGTCAAAATTTTAGGTTTTTTGGATTTTTCTCGAAAACGGTAAGTTTTATCAAAAAAGTACCTCAGAGCAAAGTTGTAGATCTTAAAATTCTCTATAAAAATGATCTCTATGATTTTTTCTCTAAGACCCACTATTTCCCAGATATTACGCTTGTAAGAATCATGTTCTACATAGTATGCACACATACGCCACGTATTTGTCCGGTCATTTTAGACAATTGAAATAAAGAAAATTCCGACAGAGCCAAATCTTCGTAGAGACCTTAGGTTTACCAGTTTACCACAAGGAATAAAGTGTCAAAAGTCCCCATCAGTCCCATGTGAGCTTAGGGACTTATTCGGGGCCCAAGGTCAAAATTTTAGGTTTTTTGGATTTTTCTCGAAAACGGTAAGTTTTATCGAAAAAGTACCTCAGAGCAAAGTTGTAGATCTTAAAATTCTCTATAAAAATGGTATCTATGTTTTTTCTCTAAGACCCACTATTTCCTAGATATTGCGCTTGTAAGAATCATGTTCTACATAGTATGCACACATATGCCACGTATTAGTCCGGTCATTTTAGACAATTGAAATAAAGAAAATTCCGACAGAGCCAAATCTTCGTAGAGACCTTAGGTTTACCACAAGGAATAAAGTGTCAAAAGTCCCCATCAGTCCCATGTGAGCTTAGGGACTTATTCGGGGCCCAAAGTCAAAATTTTAGGTTTTTTGGATTTTTCTCGAAAACGGTAAGTTTTATCGAAAAAGTACCTCAGAGCAAAGTTGTAGATCTTAAAATTCTCTATAAAAATGATCTCTATGATTTTTTCTCTAAGACCCACTATTTCCCAGATATTACGCTTGTAAGAATCATGTTCTACATAGTATGCACACATACGCCACGTATTAGTCCGGTCATTTTAGACAATTGAAATAAAGAAAATTCCGACAGAGCCAAATCTTCGTAGAGACCTTAGGTTTACCAGTTTACCACAAGGAATAAAGTGTCAAAAGTCCCCATCAGTCCCATGTGAGCTTAGGGACTTATTCGGGGCCCAAGGTCAAAATTTTAGGTTTTTTGGATTTTTCTCGAAAACGGTAAGTTTTATCGAAAAAGTACCTCAGAGCATAGTTGTAGATCTTAGAATTCTCTATAAAAATGATATCTATGTTTTTTCTCTAAGACCCACTATTTCCTAGATATTGCGCTTGTAAGAATCATGTTCTACATAGTATGCACACATATGCCACGTATTAGTCCGGTCATTTTAGACAATTGAAATAAAGAAAATTCCGACAGAGCCAAATCTTCGTAGAGACCTTAGGTTTACCACAAGGAATAAAGTGTCAAAAGTCCCCATCAGTCCCATGTGAGCTTAGGGACTTATTCGGGGCCCAAAGTCAAAATTTTAGGTTTTTTGGATTTTTCTCGAAAACGGTAAGTTTTATCGAAAAAGTACCTCAGAGCAAAGTTGTAGATCTTAAAATTCTCTATAAAAATGATCTCTATGATTTTTTCTCTAAGACCCACTATTTCCCAGATATTACGCTTGTAAGAATCATGTTCTACATAGTATGCACACATACGCCACGTATTAGTCCGGTCATTTTAGACAATTGAAATAAAGAAAATTCCGACAGAGCCAAATCTTCGTAGAGACCTTAGGTTTACCACAAGGAATAAAGTGTCAAAAGTCCCCATCAGTCCCATGTAAGCTTAGGGACTTATTCGGGGCCCAAGGTCAAAATTTTAGGTTTTTTGGATTTTTCTCGAAAACGGTAAGTTTTATCAAAAAAGTACCTCAGAGCAAAGTTGTAGATCTTAAAATTCTCTATAAAAATGATCATTATGATTTTTTCTCTAAGACCCACTATTTCCCAGATATTACGCTTGTAAGAATCATGTTCTACATAGTATGCACACATACGCCACGTATTAGTCCGGTCATTTTAGACAATTGAAATAAAGAAAATTCCGACAGAGCCAAATCTTCGTAGAGACCTTAGGTTTACCAGTTTACCACAAGGAATAAAGTGTCAAAAGTCCCCATCAGTCCCATGTGAGCTTAGGGACTTATTCGGGGCCCAAGGTCAAAATTTTAGGTTTTTTGGATTTTTCTCGAAAACGGTAAGTTTTATCGAAAAAGTACCCCAGAGCAAAGTTGTAGATCTTAGAATTCTCTATAAAAATGGTATCTATGTTTTTTCTCTAAGACCCACTATTTCCTAGATATTGCGCTTGTAAGAATCATGTTCTACATAGTATGCACACATATGCCACGTATTAGTCCGGTCATTTTAGACAATTGAAATAAAGAAAATTCCGACAGAGCCAAATCTTCGTAGAGACCTTAGGTTTACCACAAGGAATAAAGTGTCAAAAGTCCCCATCAGTCCCATGTGAGCTTAGGGACTTATTCGGGGCCCAAAGTCAAAATTTTAGGTTTTTTGGATTTTTCTCGAAAACGGTAAGTTTTATCGAAAAAGTACCTCAGAGCAAAGTTGTAGATCTTAAAATTCTCTATAAAAATGATCTCTATGATTTTTTCTCTAAGACCCACTATTTCCCAGATATTACGCTTGTAAGAATCATGTTCTACATAGTATGCACACATACGCCACGTATTAGTCCGGTCATTTTAGACAATTGAAATAAAGAAAATTCCGACAGAGCCAAATCTTCGTAGAGACCTTAGGTTTACCACAAGGAATAAAGTGTCAAAAGTCCCCATCAGTCCCATGTAAGCTTAGGGACTTATTCGGGGCCCAAGGTCAAAATTTTAGGTTTTTTGGATTTTTCTCGAAAACGGTAAGTTTTATCAAAAAAGTACCTCAGAGCAAAGTTGTAGATCTTAAAATTCTCTATAAAAATGATCTCAATGATTTTTTCTCTAAGACCCACTATTTCCCAGATATTACGCTTGTAAGAATCATGTTCTACATAGTATGCACACATACGCCACGTATTAGTCCGGTCATTTTAGACAATTGAAATAAAGAAAATTCCGACAGAGCCAAATCTTCGTAGAGACCTTAGGTTTACCACAAGGAATAAAGTGTCAAAAGTCCCCATCAGTCCCATGTGAGCTTAGGGACTTATTCGGGGCCCAAGGTCAAAATTTTAGGTTTTTTGGATTTTTCTCGAAAACGGTAAGTTTTATCGAAAAAGTACCTCAGAGCAAAGTTGTAGATCTTAGAATTCTCTATAAAATGGTATCTATGTTTTTTCTCTAAGACCCACTATTTCCTAGATATTGCGCTTGTAAGAATCATGTTCTACATAGTATGCACACATATGCCACGTATTAGTCCGGTCATTTTAGACAATTGAAATAAAGAAAATTCCAACAGAGCCAAATCTTCGTAGAGACCTTAGGTTTACCACAAGGAATAAAGTGTCAAAAGTCCCCATCAGTCCCATGTGAGCTTAGGGACTTATTCGGGGCCCAAAGTCAAAATTTTAGGTTTTTTGGATTTTTCTCGAAAACGGTAAGTTTTATCGAAAAAGTACCTCAGAGCAAAGTTGTAGATCTTAAAATTCTCTATAAAAATGATCTCTATGATTTTTTCTCTAAGACCCACTATTTCCCAGATATTACGCTTGTAAGAATCATGTTCTACATAGTATGCACACATACGCCACGTATTAGTCCGGTCATTTTAGACAATTGAAATAAAGAAAATTCCGACAGAGCCAAATCTTCGTAGAGACCTTAGGTTTACCACAAGGAATAAAGTGTCAAAAGTCCCCATCAGTCCCATGTAAGCTTAGGGACTTATTCGGGGCCCAAGGTCAAAATTTTAGGTTTTTTGGATTTTTCTCGAAAACGGTAAGTTTTATCAAAAAAGTACCTCAGAGCAAAGTTGTAGATCTTAAAATTCTCTATAAAAATGATCTCTATGATTTTTTCTCTAAGACCCACTATTTCCCAGATATTACGCTTGTAAGAATCATGTTCTACATAGTATGCACACATACGCCACGTATTAGTCCGGTCATTTTAGACAATTGAAATAAAGAAAATTCCGACAGAGCCAAATCTTCGTAGAGACCTTAGGTTTACCAGTTTACCACAAGGAATAAAGTGTCAAAAGTCCCCATCAGTCCCATGTGAGCTTAGGGACTTATTCGGGGCCCAAGGTCAAAATTTTAGGTTTTTTGGATTTTTCTCGAAAACGGTAAGTTTTATCGAAAAAGTACCTCAGAGCAAAGTTGTAGATCTTAGAATTCTCTATAAAAATGGTATCTATGTTTTTTCTCTAAGACCCACTATTTCCTAGATATTGCGCTTGTAAGAATCATGTTCTACATAGTATGCACACATATGCCACGTATTAGTCCGGTCATTTTAGACAATTGAAATAAAGAAAATTCCGACAGAGCCAAATCTTCGTAGAGACCTTAGGTTTACCACAAGGAATAAAGTGTCAAAAGTCCCCATCAGTCCCATGTGAGCTTAGGGACTTATTCGGGGCCCAAAGTCAAAATTTTAGGTTTTTTGGATTTTTCTCGAAAACGGTAAGTTTTATCGAAAAAGTACCTCAGAGCAAAGTTGTAGATCTTAAAATTCTCTATAAAAATGATCTCTATGATTTTTTCTCTAAGACCCACTATTTCCCAGATATTACGCTTGTAAGAATCATGTTCTACATAGTATGCACACATACGCCACGTATTAGTCCGGTCATTTTAGACAATTGAAATAAAGAAAATTCCGACAGAGCCAAATCTTCGTAGAGACCTTAGGTTTACCAGTTTACCACAAGGAATAAAGTGTCAAAAGTCCCCATCAGTCCCATGTGAGCTTAGGGACTTATTCGGGGCCCAAGGTCAAAATTTTAGGTTTTTTGGATTTTTCTCGAAAACGGTAAGTTTTATCGAAAAAGTACCTCAGAGCATAGTTGTAGATCTTAGAATTCTCTATAAAAATGGTATCTATGTTTTTTCTCTAAGACCCACTATTTCCTAGATATTGCGCTTGTAAGAATCATGTTCTACATAGTATGCACACATATGCCACGTATTAGTCCGGTCATTTTAGACAATTGAAATAAAGAAAATTCCGACAGAGCCAAATCTTCGTAGAGACCTTAGGTTTACCACAAGGAATAAAGTGTCAAAAGTCCCCATCAGTCCCATGTGAGCTTAGGGACTTATTCGGGGCCCAAAGTCAAAATTTTAGGTTTTTTGGATTTTTCTCGAAAACGGTAAGTTTTATCGAAAAAGTACCTCAGAGCAAAGTTGTAGATCTTAAAATTCTCTATAAAAATGATCTCTATGATTTTTTCTCTAAGACCCACTATTTCCCAGATATTACGCTTGTAAGAATCATGTTCTACATAGTATGCACACATACGCCACGTATTAGTCCGGTCATTTTAGACAATTGAAATAAAGAAAATTCCGACAGAGCCAAATCTTCGTAGAGACCTTAGGTTTACCACAAGGAATAAAGTGTCAAAAGTCCCCATCAGTCCCATGTAAGCTTAGGGACTTATTCGGGGCCCAAGGTCAAAATTTTAGGTTTTTTGGATTTTTCTCGAAAACGGTAAGTTTTATCAAAAAAGTACCTCAGAGCAAAGTTGTAGATCTTAAAATTCTCTATAAAAATGATCTCTATGATTTTTTCTCTAAGACCCACTATTTCCCAGATATTACGCTTGTAAGAATCATGTTCTACATAGTATGCACACATACGCCACGTATTAGTCCGGTCATTTTAGACAATTGAAATAAAGAAAATTCCGACAGAGCCAAATCTTCGTAGAGACCTTAGGTTTACCAGTTTACCACAAGGAATAAAGTGTCAAAAGTCCCCATCAGTCCCATGTGAGCTTAGGGACTTATTCGGGGCCCAAGGTCAAAATTTTAGGTTTTTTGGATTTTTCTCGAAAACGGTAAGTTTTATCGAAAAAGTACCTCAGAGCAAAGTTGTAGATCTTAGAATTCTCTATAAAAATGGTATCTATGTTTTTTCTCTAAGACCCACTATTTCCTAGATATTGCGCTTGTAAGAATCATGTTCTACATAGTATGCACACATATGCCACGTATTAGTCCGGTCATTTTAGACAATTGAAATAAAGAAAATTCCGACAGAGCCAAATCTTCGTAGAGACCTTAGGTTTACCACAAGGAATAAAGTGTCAAAAGTCCCCATCAGTCCCATGTGAGCTTAGGGACTTATTCGGGGCCCAAAGTCAAAATTTTAGGTTTTTTGGATTTTTCTCGAAAACGGTAAGTTTTATCGAAAAAGTACCTCAGAGCAAAGTTGTAGATCTTAAAATTCTCTATAAAAATGATCTCTATGATTTTTTCTCTAAGACCCACTATTTCCCAGATATTACGCTTGTAAGAATCATGTTCTACATAGTATGCACACATACGCCACGTATTAGTCCGGTCATTTTAGACAATTGAAATAAAGAAAATTCCGACAGAGCCAAATCTTCGTAGAGACCTTAGGTTTACCACAAGGAATAAAGTGTCAAAAGTCCCCATCAGTCCCATGTAAGCTTAGGGACTTATTCGGGGCCCAAGGTCAAAATTTTAGGTTTTTTGGATTTTTCTCGAAAACGGTAAGTTTTATCAAAAAAGTACCTCAGAGCAAAGTTGTAGATCTTAAAATTCTCTATAAAAATGATCTCAATGATTTTTTCTCTAAGACCCACTATTTCCCAGATATTACGCTTGTAAGAATCATGTTCTACATAGTATGCACACATACGCCACGTATTAGTCCGGTCATTTTAGACAATTGAAATAAAGAAAATTCCGACAGAGCCAAATCTTCGTAGAGACCTTAGGTTTACCACAAGGAATAAAGTGTCAAAAGTCCCCATCAGTCCCATGTGAGCTTAGGGACTTATTCGGGGCCCAAGGTCAAAATTTTAGGTTTTTTGGATTTTTCTCGAAAACGGTAAGTTTTATCGAAAAAGTACCTCAGAGCAAAGTTGTAGATCTTAGAATTCTCTATAAAAATGGTATCTATGTTTTTTCTCTAAGACCCACTATTTCCTAGATATTGCGCTTGTAAGAATCATGTTCTACATAGTATGCACACATATGCCACGTATTAGTCCGGTCATTTTAGACAATTGAAATAAAGAAAATTCCAACAGAGCCAAATCTTCGTAGAGACCTTAGGTTTACCACAAGGAATAAAGTGTCAAAAGTCCCCATCAGTCCCATGTGAGCTTAGGGACTTATTCGGGGCCCAAAGTCAAAATTTTAGGTTTTTTGGATTTTTCTCGAAAACGGTAAGTTTTATCGAAAAAGTACCTCAGAGCAAAGTTGTAGATCTTAAAATTCTCTATAAAAATGATCTCTATGATTTTTTCTCTAAGACCCACTATTTCCCAGATATTACGCTTGTAAGAATCATGTTCTACATAGTATGCACACATACGCCACGTATTAGTCCGGTCATTTTAGACAATTGAAATAAAGAAAATTCCGACAGAGCCAAATCTTCGTAGAGACCTTAGGTTTACCACAAGGAATAAAGTGTCAAAAGTCCCCATCAGTCCCATGTGAGCTTAGGGACTTATTCGGGGCCCAAAGTCAAAATTTTAGGTTTTTTGGATTTTTCTCGAAAACGGTAAGTTTTATCGAAAAAGTACCTCAGAGCAAAGTTGTAGATCTTAAAATTCTCTATAAAAATGATCTCTATGATTTTTTCTCTAAGACCCACTATTTCCCAGATATTACGCTTGTAAGAATCATGTTCTACATAGTATGCACACATACGCCACGTATTAGTCCGGTCATTTTAGACAATTGAAATAAAGAAAATTCCGACAGAGCCAAATCTTCGTAGAGACCTTAGGTTTACCACAAGGAATAAAGTGTCAAAAGTCCCCATCAGTCCCATGTGAGCTTAGGGACTTATTCGGGGCCCAAGGTCAAAATTTTAGGTTTTTTGGATTTTTCTCGAAAACGGTAAGTTTTATCAAAAAAGTACCTCAGAGCAAAGTTGTAGATCTTAAAATTCTCTATAAAAATGATCTCTATGATTTTTTCTCTAAGACCCACTATTTCCCAGATATTACGCTTGTAAGAATCATGTTCTACATAGTATGCACACATACGCCACGTATTAGTCCGGTCATTTTAGACAATTGAAATAAAGAAAATTCCGACAGAGCCAAATCTTCGTAGAGCCCTTAGGTTTACCAGTTTACCACAAGGAATAAAGTGTCAAAAGTCCCCATCAGTCCCATGTGAGCTTAGGGACTTATTCGGGGCCCAAGGTCAAAATTTTAGGTTTTTTGGATTTTTCTCGAAAACGGTAAGTTTTATCGAAAAAGTACCTCAGAGCAAAGTTGTAGATCTTAGAATTCTCTATAAAAATGGTATCTATGTTTTTTCTCTAAGACCCACTATTTCCTAGATATTGCGCTTGTAAGAATCATGTTCTACATAGTATGCACACATATGCCACGTATTAGTCCGGTCATTTTAGACAATTGAAATAAAGAAAATTCCGACAGAGCCAAATCTTCGTAGAGACCTTCGGTTTACCACAAGGAATAAAGTGTCAAAAGTCCCCATCAGTCCCATGTGAGCTTAGGGACTTATTCGGGGCCCAAAGTCAAAATTTTAGGTTTTTTGGATTTTTCTCGAAAACGGTAAGTTTTATCGAAAAAGTACCTCAGAGAAAAGTTGTAGACCTTAAAATTCTCTATAAAAATGATCTCTATGATTTTTTCTCTAAGACCCACTATTTCCCAGATATTACGCTTGTAAGAATCATGTTCTACATAGTATGCACACATACGCCACGTATTAGTCCGGTCATTTTAGACAATTGAAATAAAGAAAATTCCGACAGAGCCAAATCTTCGTAGAGACCTTAGGTTTACCACAAGGAATAAAGTGTCAAAAGTCCCCATCAGTCCCATGTAAGCTTAGGGACTTATTCGGGGCCCAAGGTCAAAATTTTAGGTTTTTTGGATTTTTCTCGAAAACGGTAAGTTTTATCAAAAAAGTACCTCAGAGCAAAGTTGTAGATCTTAAAATTCTCTATAAAAATGATCTCTATGATTTTTTCTCTAAGACCCACTATTTCCCAGATATTACGCTTGTAAGAATCATGTTCTACATAGTATGCACACATACGCCACGTATTAGTCCGGTCATTTTAGACAATTGAAATAAAGAAAATTCCGACAGAGCCAAATCTTCGTAGAGACCTTAGGTTTACCAGTTTACCACAAGGAATAAAGTGTCAAAAGTCCCCATCAGTCCCATGTGAGCTTAGGGACTTATTCGGGGCCCAAGGTCAAAATTTTAGGTTTTTTGGATTTTTCTCGAAAACGGTAAGTTTTATCGAAAAAGTACCTCAGAGCAAAGTTGTAGATCTTAGAATTCTCTATAAAAATGGTATCTATGTTTTTTCTCTAAGACCCACTATTTCCTAGATATTGCGCTTGTAAGAATCATGTTCTACATAGTATGCACACATATGCCACGTATTAGTCCGGTCATTTTAGACAATTGAAATAAAGAAAATTCCGACAGAGCCAAATCTTCGTAGAGACCTTAGGTTTACCACAAGGAATAAAGTGTCAAAAGTCCCCATCAGTCCCATGTGAGCTTAGGGACTTATTCGGGGCCCAAAGTCAAAATTTTAGGTTTTTTGGATTTTTCTCGAAAACGGTAAGTTTTATCGAAAAAGTACCTCAGAGCAAAGTTGTAGATCTTAAAATTCTCTATAAAAATGATCTCTATGATTTTTTCTCTAAGACCCACTATTTCCCAGATATTACGCTTGTAAGAATCATGTTCTACATAGTATGCACACATACGCCACGTATTAGTCCGGTCATTTTAGACAATTGAAATAAAGAAAATTCCGACAGAGCCAAATCTTCGTAGAGACCTTAGGTTTACCACAAGGAATAAAGTGTCAAAAGTCCCCATCAGTCCCATGTAAGCTTAGGGACTTATTCGGGGCCCAAGGTCAAAATTTTAGGTTTTTTGGATTTTTCTCGAAAACGGTAAGTTTTATCAAAAAAGTACCTCAGAGCAAAGTTGTAGATCTTAAAATTCTCTATAAAAATGATCTCTATGATTTTTTCTCTAAGACCCACTATTTCCCAGATATTACGCTTGTAAGAATCATGTTCTACATAGTATGCACACATACGCCACGTATTAGTCCGGTCATTTTAGACAATTGAAATAAAGAAAATTCCGACAGAGCCAAATCTTCGTAGAGACCTTAGGTTTACCACAAGGAATAAAGTGTCAAAAGTCCCCATAAGTCCCATGTAAGCTTAGGGACTTATTCGGGGCCCAAGGTCAAAATTTTAGGTTTTTTGGATTTTTCTCGAAAACGGTAAGTTTTATCAAAAAAGTACCTCAGAGCAAAGTTGTAGATCTTAAAATTCTCTATAAAAATGATCTCTATGATTTTTTCTCTAAGACCCACTATTTCCCAGATATTACGCTTGTAAGAATCATGTTCTACATAGTATGCACACATACGCCACGTATTTGTCCGGTCATTTTAGACAATTGAAATAAAGAAAATTCCGACAGAGCCAAATCTTCGTAGAGACCTTAGGTTTACCAGTTTACCACAAGGAATAAAGTGTCAAAAGTCCCCATCAGTCCCATGTGAGCTTAGGGACTTATTCGGGGCCCAAGGTCAAAATTTTAGGTTTTTTGGATTTTTCTCGAAAACGGTAAGTTTTATCGAAAAAGTACCTCAGAGCAAAGTTGTAGATCTTAGAATTCTCTATAAAAATGGTATCTATGTTTTTTCTCTAAGACCCACTATTTCCTAGATATTGCGCTTGTAAGAATCATGTTCTACATAGTATGCACACATATGCCACGTATTAGTCCGGTCATTTTAGACAATTGAAATAAAGAAAATTCCGACAGAGCCAAATCTTCGTAGAGACCTTAGGTTTACCACAAGGAATAAAGTGTCAAAAGTCCCCATCAGTCCCATGTGAGCTTAGGGACTTATTCGGGGCCCAAAGTCAAAATTTTAGGTTTTTTGGATTTTTCTCGAAAACGGTAAGTTTTATCGAAAAAGTACCTCAGAGAAAAGTTGTAGACCTTAAAATTCTCTATAAAAATGATCTCTATGATTTTTTCTCTAAGACCCACTATTTCCCAGATATTACGCTTGTAAGAATCATGTTCTACATAGTATGCACACATACGCCACGTATTAGTCCGGTCATTTTAGACAATTGAAATAAAGAAAATTCCGACAGAGCCAAATCTTCGTAGAGACCTTAGGTTTACCACAAGGAATAAAGTGTCAAAAGTCCCCATCAGTCCCATGTAAGCTTAGGGACTTATTCGGGGCCCAAGGTCAAAATTTTAGGTTTTTTGGATTTTTCTCGAAAACGGTAAGTTTTATCAAAAAAGTACCTCAGAGCAAAGTTGTAGATCTTAAAATTCTCTATAAAAATGATCTCTATGATTTTTTCTCTAAGACCCACTATTTCCCAGATATTACGCTTGTAAGAATCATGTTCTACATAGTATGCACACATACGCCACGTATTAGTCCGGTCATTTTAGACAATTGAAATAAAGAAAATTCCGACAGAGCCAAATCTTCGTAGAGACCTTAGGTTTACCAGTTTACCACAAGGAATAAAGTGTCAAAAGTCCCCATCAGTCCCATGTGAGCTTAGGGACTTATTCGGGGCCCAAGGTCAAAATTTTAGGTTTTTTGGATTTTTCTCGAAAACGGTAAGTTTTATCGAAAAAGTACCTCAGAGCAAAGTTGTAGATCTTAGAATTCTCTATAAAAATGGTATCTATGTTTTTTCTCTAAGACCCACTATTTCCTAGATATTGCGCTTGTAAGAATCATGTTCTACATAGTATGCACACATATGCCACGTATTAGTCCGGTCATTTTAGACAATTGAAATAAAGAAAATTCCGACAGAGCCAAATCTTCGTAGAGACCTTAGGTTTACCACAAGGAATAAAGTGTCAAAAGTCCCCATCAGTCCCATGTGAGCTTAGGGACTTATTCGGGGCCCAAAGTCAAAATTTTAGGTTTTTTGGATTTTTCTCGAAAACGGTAAGTTTTATCGAAAAAGTACCTCAGAGCAAAGTTGTAGATCTTAAAATTCTCTATAAAAATGATCTCTATGATTTTTTCTCTAAGACCCACTATTTCCCAGATATTACGCTTGTAAGAATCATGTTCTACATAGTATGCACACATACGCCACGTATTAGTCCGGTCATTTTAGACAATTGAAATAAAGAAAATTCCGACAGAGCCAAATCTTCGTAGAGACCTTAGGTTTACCACAAGGAATAAAGTGTCAAAAGTCCCCATCAGTCCCATGTAAGCTTAGGGACTTATTCGGGGCCCAAGGTCAAAATTTTAGGTTTTTTGGATTTTTCTCGAAAACGGTAAGTTTTATCAAAAAAGTACCTCAGAGCAAAGTTGTAGATCTTAAAATTCTCTATAAAAATGATCTCTATGATTTTTTCTCTAAGACCCACTATTTCCCAGATATTACGCTTGTAAGAATCATGTTCTACATAGTATGCACACATACGCCACGTATTAGTCCGGTCATTTTAGACAATTGAAATAAAGAAAATTCCGACAGAGCCAAATCTTCGTAGAGACCTTAGGTTTACCACAAGGAATAAAGTGTCAAAAGTCCCCATCAGTCCCATGTAAGCTTAGGGACTTATTCGGGGCCCAAGGTCAAAATTTTAGGTTTTTTGGATTTTTCTCGAAAACGGTAAGTTTTATCAAAAAAGTACCTCAGAGCAAAGTTGTAGATCTTAAAATTCTCTATAAAAATGATCTCTATGATTTTTTCTCTAAGACCCACTATTTCCCAGATATTACGCTTGTAAGAATCATGTTCTACATAGTATGCACACATACGCCACGTATTTGTCCGGTCATTTTAGACAATTGAAATAAAGAAAATTCCGACAGAGCCAAATCTTCGTAGAGACCTTAGGTTTACCAGTTTACCACAAGGAATAAAGTGTCAAAAGTCCCCATCAGTCCCATGTGAGCTTAGGGACTTATTCGGGGCCCAAGGTCAAAATTTTAGGTTTTTTGGATTTTTCTCGAAAACGGTAAGTTTTATCGAAAAAGTACCTCAGAGCAAAGTTGTAGATCTTAGAATTCTCTATAAAAATGGTATCTATGTTTTTTCTCTAAGACCCACTATTTCCTAGATATTGCGCTTGTAAGAATCATGTTCTACATAGTATGCACACATATGCCACGTATTAGTCCGGTCATTTTAGACAATTGAAATAAAGAAAATTCCGACAGAGCCAAATCTTCGTAGAGACCTTAGGTTTACCACAAGGAATAAAGTGTCAAAAGTCCCCATCAGTCCCATGTGAGCTTAGGGACTTATTCGGGGCCCAAAGTCAAAATTTTAGGTTTTTTGGATTTTTCTCGAAAACGGTAAGTTTTATCGAAAAAGTACCTCAGAGCAAAGTTGTAGATCTTAAAATTCTCTATAAAAATGATCTCTATGATTTTTTCTCTAAGACCCACTATTTCCCAGATATTACGCTTGTAAGAATCATGTTCTACATAGTATGCACACATACGCCACGTATTAGTCCGGTCATTTTAGACAATTGAAATAAAGAAAATTCCGACAGAGCCAAATCTTCGTAGAGACCTTAGGTTTACCACAAGGAATAAAGTGTCAAAAGTCCCCATCAGTCCCATGTAAGCTTAGGGACTTATTCGGGGCCCAAGGTCAAAATTTTAGGTTTTTTGGATTTTTCTCGAAAACGGTAAGTTTTATCAAAAAAGTACCTCAGAGCAAAGTTGTAGATCTTAAAATTCTCTATAAAAATGATCTCAATGATTTTTTCTCTAAGACCCACTATTTCCCAGATATTACGCTTGTAAGAATCATGTTCTACATAGTATGCACACATACGCCACGTATTAGTCCGGTCATTTTAGACAATTGAAATAAAGAAAATTCCGACAGAGCCAAATCTTCGTAGAGACCTTAGGTTTACCACAAGGAATAAAGTGTCAAAAGTCCCCATCAGTCCCATGTGAGCTTAGGGACTTATTCGGGGCCCAAGGTCAAAATTTTAGGTTTTTTGGATTTTTCTCGAAAACGGTAAGTTTTATCGAAAAAGTACCTCAGAGCAAAGTTGTAGATCTTAGAATTCTCTATAAAAATGGTATCTATGTTTTTTCTCTAAGACCCACTATTTCCTAGATATTGCGCTTGTAAGAATCATGTTCTACATAGTATGCACACATATGCCACGTATTAGTCCGGTCATTTTAGACAATTGAAATAAAGAAAATTCCAACAGAGCCAAATCTTCGTAGAGACCTTAGGTTTACCACAAGGAATAAAGTGTCAAAAGTCCCCATCAGTCCCATGTGAGCTTAGGGACTTATTCGGGGCCCAAAGTCAAAATTTTAGGTTTTTTGGATTTTTCTCGAAAACGGTAAGTTTTATCGAAAAAGTACCTCAGAGCAAAGTTGTAGATCTTAAAATTCTCTATAAAAATGATCGCTATGATTTTTTCTCTAAGACCCACTATTTCCCAGATATTACGCTTGTAAGAATCATGTTCTACATAGTATGCACACATACGCCACGTATTAGTCCGGTCATTTTAGACAATTGAAATAAAGAAAATTCCGACAGAGCCAAATCTTCGTAGAGACCTTAGGTTTACCACAAGGAATAAAGTGTCAAAAGTCCCCATCAGTCCCATGTAAGCTTAGGGACTTATTCGGGGCCCAAGGTCAAAATTTTAGGTTTTTTGGATTTTTCTCGAAAACGGTAAGTTTTATCAAAAAAGTACCTCAGAGCAAAGTTGTAGATCTTAAAATTCTCTATAAAAATGATCTCTATGATTTTTTCTCTAAGACCCACTATTTCCCAGATATTACGCTTGTAAGAATCATGTTCTACATAGTATGCACACATACGCAACGTATTTGTCCGGTCATTTTAGACAATTGAAATAAAGAAAATTCCGACAGAGCCAAATCTTCGTAGAGACCTTAGGTTTACCAGTTTACCACAAGGAATAAAGTGTCAAAAGTCCCCATCAGTCCCATGTGAGCTTAGGGACTTATTCGGGGCCCAAGGTCAAAATTTTAGGTTTTTTGGATTTTTCTCGAAAACGGTAAGTTTTATCGAAAAAGTACCTCAGAGCAAAGTTGTAGATCTTAGAATTCTCTATAAAAATGGTATCTATGTTTTTTCTCTAAGACCCACTATTTCCTAGATATTGCGCTTGTAAGAATCATGTTCTACATAGTATGCACACATATGCCACGTATTAGTCCGGTCATTTTAGACAATTGAAATAAAGAAAATTCCGACAGAGCCAAATCTTCGTAGAGACCTTAGGTTTACCACAAGGAATAAAGTGTCAAAAGTCCCCATCAGTCCCATGTGAGCTTAGGGACTTATTCGGGGCCCAAAGTCAAAATTTTAGGTTTTTTGGATTTTTCTCGAAAACGGTAAGTTTTATCGAAAAAGTACCTCAGAGCAAAGTTGTAGATCTTAAAATTCTCTATAAAAATGATCTCTATGATTTTTTCTCTAAGACCCACTATTTCCCAGATATTACGCTTGTAAGAATCATGTTCTACATAGTATGCACACATACGCCACGTATTAGTCCGGTCATTTTAGACAATTGAAATAAAGAAAATTCCGACAGAGCCAAATCTTCGTAGAGACCTTAGGTTTACCACAAGGAATAAAGTGTCAAAAGTCCCCATCAGTCCCATGTAAGCTTAGGGACTTATTCGGGGCCCAAGGTCAAAATTTTAGGTTTTTTGGATTTTTCTCGAAAACGGTAAGTTTTATCAAAAAAGTACCTCAGAGCAAAGTTGTAGATCTTAAAATTCTCTATAAAAATGATCTCAATGATTTTTTCTCTAAGACCCACTATTTCCCAGATATTACGCTTGTAAGAATCATGTTCTACATAGTATGCACACATACGCCACGTATTAGTCCGGTCATTTTAGACAATTGAAATAAAGAAAATTCCGACAGAGCCAAATCTTCGTAGAGACCTTAGGTTTACCACAAGGAATAAAGTGTCAAAAGTCCCCATCAGTCCCATGTGAGCTTAGGGACTTATTCGGGGCCCAAGGTCAAAATTTTAGGTTTTTTGGATTTTTCTCGAAAACGGTAAGTTTTATCGAAAAAGTACCTCAGAGCAAAGTTGTAGATCTTAGAATTCTCTATAAAAATGGTATCTATGTTTTTTCTCTAAGACCCACTATTTCCTAGATATTGCGCTTGTAAGAATCATGTTCTACATAGTATGCACACATATGCCACGTATTAGTCCGGTCATTTTAGACAATTGAAATAAAGAAAATTCCAACAGAGCCAAATCTTCGTAGAGACCTTAGGTTTACCACAAGGAATAAAGTGTCAAAAGTCCCCATCAGTCCCATGTGAGCTTAGGGACTTATTCGGGGCCCAAAGTCAAAATTTTAGGTTTTTTGGATTTTTCTCGAAAACGGTAAGTTTTATCGAAAAAGTACCTCAGAGCAAAGTTGTAGATCTTAAAATTCTCTATAAAAATGATCTCTATGATTTTTTCTCTAAGACCCACTATTTCCCAGATATTACGCTTGTAAGAATCATGTTCTACATAGTATGCACACATACGCCACGTATTAGTCCGGTCATTTTAGACAATTGAAATAAAGAAAATTCCGACAGAGCCAAATCTTCGTAGAGACCTTAGGTTTACCACAAGGAATAAAGTGTCAAAAGTCCCCATCAGTCCCATGTAAGCTTAGGGACTTATTCGGGGCCCAAGGTCAAAATTTTAGGTTTTTTGGATTTTTCTCGAAAACGGTAAGTTTTATCAAAAAAGTACCTCAGAGCAAAGTTGTAGATCTTAAAATTCTCTATAAAAATGATCTCTATGATTTTTTCTCTAAGACCCACTATTTCCCAGATATTACGCTTGTAAGAATCATGTTCTACATAGTATGCACACATACGCCACGTATTAGTCCGGTCATTTTAGACAATTGAAATAAAGAAAATTCCGACAGAGCCAAATCTTCGTAGAGACCTTAGGTTTACCAGTTTACCACAAGGAATAAAGTGTCAAAAGTCCCCATCAGTCCCATGTGAGCTTAGGGACTTATTCGGGGCCCAAGGTCAAAATTTTAGGTTTTTTGGATTTTTCTCGAAAACGGTAAGTTTTATCGAAAAAGTACCTCAGAGCAAAGTTGTAGATCTTAGAATTCTCTATAAAAATGGTATCTATGTTTTTTCTCTAAGACCCACTATTTCCTAGATATTGCGCTTGTAAGAATCATGTTCTACATAGTATGCACACATATGCCACGTATTAGTCCGGTCATTTTAGACAATTGAAATAAAGAAAATTCCGACAGAGCCAAATCTTCGTAGAGACCTTAGGTTTACCACAAGGAATAAAGTGTCAAAAGTCCCCATCAGTCCCATGTGAGCTTAGGGACTTATTCGGGGCCCAAAGTCAAAATTTTAGGTTTTTTGGATTTTTCTCGAAAACGGTAAGTTTTATCGAAAAAGTACCTCAGAGCAAAGTTGTAGATCTTAAAATTCTCTATAAAAATGATCTCTATGATTTTTTCTCTAAGACCCACTATTTCCCAGATATTACGCTTGTAAGAATCATGTTCTACATAGTATGCACACATACGCCACGTATTAGTCCGGTCATTTTAGACAATTGAAATAAAGAAAATTCCGACAGAGCCAAATCTTCGTAGAGACCTTAGGTTTACCACAAGGAATAAAGTGTCAAAAGTCCCCATCAGTCCCATGTAAGCTTAGGGACTTATTCGGGGCCCAAGGTCAAAATTTTAGGTTTTTTGGATTTTTCTCGAAAACGGTAAGTTTTATCAAAAAAGTACCTCAGAGCAAAGTTGTAGATCTTAAAATTCTCTATAAAAATGATCTCAATGATTTTTTCTCTAAGACCCACTATTTCCCAGATATTACGCTTGTAAGAATCATGTTCTACATAGTATGCACACATACGCCACGTATTAGTCCGGTCATTTTAGACAATTGAAATAAAGAAAATTCCGACAGAGCCAAATCTTCGTAGAGACCTTAGGTTTACCACAAGGAATAAAGTGTCAAAAGTCCCCATCAGTCCCATGTGAGCTTAGGGACTTATTCGGGGCCCAAGGTCAAAATTTTAGGTTTTTTGGATTTTTCTCGAAAACGGTAAGTTTTATCGAAAAAGTACCTCAGAGCAAAGTTGTAGATCTTAGAATTCTCTATAAAAATGGTATCTATGTTTTTTCTCTAAGACCCACTATTTCCTAGATATTGCGCTTGTAAGAATCATGTTCTACATAGTATGCACACATATGCCACGTATTAGTCCGGTCATTTTAGACAATTGAAATAAAGAAAATTCCAACAGAGCCAAATCTTCGTAGAGACCTTAGGTTTACCACAAGGAATAAAGTGTCAAAAGTCCCCATCAGTCCCATGTGAGCTTAGGGACTTATTCGGGGCCCAAAGTCAAAATTTTAGGTTTTTTGGATTTTTCTCGAAAACGGTAAGTTTTATCGAAAAAGTACCTCAGAGCAAAGTTGTAGATCTTAAAATTCTCTATAAAAATGATCTCTATGATTTTTTCTCTAAGACCCACTATTTCCCAGATATTACGCTTGTAAGAATCATGTTCTACATAGTATGCACACATACGCCACGTATTAGTCCGGTCATTTTAGACAATTGAAATAAAGAAAATTCCGACAGAGCCAAATCTTCGTAGAGACCTTAGGTTTACCACAAGGAATAAAGTGTCAAAAGTCCCCATCAGTCCCATGTAAGCTTAGGGACTTATTCGGGGCCCAAGGTCAAAATTTTAGGTTTTTTGGATTTTTCTCGAAAACGGTAAGTTTTATCAAAAAAGTACCTCAGAGCAAAGTTGTAGATCTTAAAATTCTCTATAAAAATGATCTCTATGATTTTTTCTCTAAGACCCACTATTTCCCAGATATTACGCTTGTAAGAATCATGTTCTACATAGTATGCACACATACGCCACGTATTTGTCCGGTCATTTTAGACAATTGAAATAAAGAAAATTCCGACAGAGCCAAATCTTCGTAGAGACCTTAGGTTTACCAGTTTACCACAAGGAATAAAGTGTCAAAAGTCCCCATCAGTCCCATGTGAGCTTAGGGACTTATTCGGGGCCCAAGGTCAAAATTTTAGGTTTTTTGGATTTTTCTCGAAAACGGTAAGTTTTATCGAAAAAGTACCTCAGAGCAAAGTTGTAGATCTTAGAATTCTCTATAAAAATGGTATCTATGTTTTTTCTCTAAGACCCACTATTTCCTAGATATTGCGCTTGTAAGAATCATGTTCTACATAGTATGCACACATATGCCACGTATTAGTCCGGTCATTTTAGACAATTGAAATAAAGAAAATTCCGACAGAGCCAAATCTTCGTAGAGACCTTAGGTTTACCACAAGGAATAAAGTGTCAAAAGTCCCCATCAGTCCCATGTGAGCTTAGGGACTTATTCGGGGCCCAAAGTCAAAATTTTAGGTTTTTTGGATTTTTCTCGAAAACGGTAAGTTTTATCGAAAAAGTACCTCAGAGCAAAGTTGTAGATCTTAAAATTCTCTATAAAAATGATCTCTATGATTTTTTCTCTAAGACCCACTATTTCCCAGATATTACGCTTGTAAGAATCATGTTCTACATAGTATGCACACATACGCCACGTATTAGTCCGGTCATTTTAGACAATTGAAATAAAGAAAATTCCGACAGAGCCAAATCTTCGTAGAGACCTTAGGTTTACCACAAGGAATAAAGTGTCAAAAGTCCCCATCAGTCCCATGTAAGCTTAGGGACTTATTCGGGGCCCAAGGTCAAAATTTTAGATTTTTTGGATTTTTCTCGAAAACGGTAAGTTTTATCAAAAAAGTACCTCAGAGCAAAGTTGTAGATCTTAAAATTCTCTATAAAATTATCTCAATGATTTTTTCTCTAAGACCCACTATTTCCCAGATATTACGCTTGTAAGAATCATGTTCTACATAGTATGCACACATACGCCACGTATTAGTCCGGTCATTTTAGACAATTGAAATAAAGAAAATTCCGACAGAGCCAAATCTTCGTAGAGACCTTAGGTTTACCACAAGGAATAAAGTGTCAAAAGTCCCCATCAGTCCCATGTGAGCTTAGGGACTTATTCGGGGCCCAAGGTCAAAATTTTAGGTTTTTTGGATTTTTCTCGAAAACGGTAAGTTTTATCGAAAAAGTACCTCAGAGCAAAGTTGTAGATCTTAGAATTCTCTATAAAAATGGTATCTATGTTTTTTCTCTAAGACCCACTATTTCCTAGATATTGCGCTTGTAAGAATCATGTTCTACATAGTATGCACACATATGCCACGTATTAGTCCGGTCATTTTAGACAATTGAAATAAAGAAAATTCCAACAGAGCCAAATCTTCGTAGAGACCTTAGGTTTACCACAAGGAATAAAGTGTCAAAAGTCCCCATCAGTCCCATGTGAGCTTAGGGACTTATTCGGGGCCCAAAGTCAAAATTTTAGGTTTTTTGGATTTTTCTCGAAAACGGTAAGTTTTATCGAAAAAGTACCTCAGAGCAAAGTTGTAGATCTTAAAATTCTCTATAAAAATGATCTCTATGATTTTTTCTCTAAGACCCACTATTTCCCAGATATTACGCTTGTAAGAATCATGTTCTACATAGTATGCACACATACGCCACGTATTAGTCCGGTCATTTTAGACAATTGAAATAAAGAAAATTCCGACAGAGCCAAATCTTCGTAGAGACCTTAGGTTTACCACAAGGAATAAAGTGTCAAAAGTCCCCATCAGTCCCATGTAAGCTTAGGGACTTATTCGGGGCCCAAGGTCAAAATTTTAGGTTTTTTGGATTTTTCTCGAAAACGGTAAGTTTTATCAAAAAAGTACCTCAGAGCAAAGTTGTAGATCTTAAAATTCTCTATAAAAATGATCTCTATGATTTTTTCTCTAAGACCCACTATTTCCCAGATATTACGCTTGTAAGAATCATGTTCTACATAGTATGCACACATACGCCACGTATTAGTCCGGTCATTTTAGACAATTGAAATAAAGAAAATTCCGACAGAGCCAAATCTTCGTAGAGACCTTAGGTTTACCAGTTTACCACAAGGAATAAAGTGTCAAAAGTCCCCATCAGTCCCATGTGAGCTTAGGGACTTATTCGGGGCCCAAGGTCAAAATTTTAGGTTTTTTGGATTTTTCTCGAAAACGGTAAGTTTTATCGAAAAAGTACCTCAGAGCAAAGTTGTAGATCTTAGAATTCTCTATAAAAATGGTATCTATGTTTTTTCTCTAAGACCCACTATTTCCTAGATATTGCGCTTGTAAGAATCATGTTCTACATAGTATGCACACATATGCCACGTATTAGTCCGGTCATTTTAGACAATTGAAATAAAGAAAATTCCGACAGAGCCAAATCTTCGTAGAGACCTTAGGTTTACCACAAGGAATAAAGTGTCAAAAGTCCCCATCAGTCCCATGTGAGCTTAGGGACTTATTCGGGGCCCAAAGTCAAAATTTTAGGTTTTTTGGATTTTTCTCGAAAACGGTAAGTTTTATCGAAAAAGTACCTCAGAGCAAAGTTGTAGATCTTAAAATTCTCTATAAAAATGATCTCTATGATTTTTTCTCTAAGACCCACTATTTCCCAGATATTACGCTTGTAAGAATCATGTTCTACATAGTATGCACACATACGCCACGTATTAGTCCGGTCATTTTAGACAATTGAAATAAAGAAAATTCCGACAGAGCCAAATCTTCGTAGAGACCTTAGGTTTACCACAAGGAATAAAGTGTCAAAAGTCCCCATCAGTCCCATGTAAGCTTAGGGACTTATTCGGGGCCCAAGGTCAAAATTTTAGGTTTTTTGGATTTTTCTCGAAAACGGTAAGTTTTATCAAAAAAGTACCTCAGAGCAAAGTTGTAGATCTTAAAATTCTCTATAAAAATGATCTCTATGATTTTTTCTCTAAGACCCACTATTTCCCAGATATTACGCTTGTAAGAATCATGTTCTACATAGTATGCACACATACGCCACGTATTTGTCCGGTCATTTTAGACAATTGAAATAAAGAAAATTCCGACAGAGCCAAATCTTCGTAGAGACCTTAGGTTTACCAGTTTACCACAAGGAATAAAGTGTCAAAAGTCCCCATCAGTCCCATGTGAGCTTAGGGACTTATTCGGGGCCCAAGGTCAAAATTTTAGGTTTTTTGGATTTTTCTCGAAAACGGTAAGTTTTATCGAAAAAGTACCTCAGAGCAAAGTTGTAGATCTTAGAATTCTCTATAAAAATGGTATCTATGTTTTTTCTCTAAGACCCACTATTTCCTAGATATTGCGCTTGTAAGAATCATGTTCTACATAGTATGCACACATATGCCACGTATTAGTCCGGTCATTTTAGACAATTGAAATAAAGAAAATTCCGACAGAGCCAAATCTTCGTAGAGACCTTAGGTTTACCACAAGGAATAAAGTGTCAAAAGTCCCCATCAGTCCCATGTGAGCTTAGGGACTTATTCGGGGCCCAAAGTCAAAATTTTAGGTTTTTTGGATTTTTCTCGAAAACGGTAAGTTTTATCGAAAAAGTACCTCAGAGCAAAGTTGTAGATCTTAAAATTCTCTATAAAAATGATCTCTATGATTTTTTCTCTAAGACCCACTATTTCCCAGATATTACGCTTGTAAGAATCATGTTCTACATAGTATGCACACATACGCCACGTATTAGTCCGGTCATTTTAGACAATTGAAATAAAGAAAATTCCGACAGAGCCAAATCTTCGTAGAGACCTTAGGTTTACCACAAGGAATAAAGTGTCAAAAGTCCCCATCAGTCCCATGTAAGCTTAGGGACTTATTCGGGGCCCAAGGTCAAAATTTTAGGTTTTTTGGATTTTTCTCGAAAACGGTAAGTTTTATCAAAAAAGTACCTCAGAGCAAAGTTGTAGATCTTAAAATTCTCTATAAAAATGATCTCAATGATTTTTTCTCTAAGACCCACTATTTCCCAGATATTACGCTTGTAAGAATCATGTTCTACATAGTATGCACACATACGCCACGTATTAGTCCGGTCATTTTAGACAATTGAAATAAAGAAAATTCCGACAGAGCCAAATCTTCGTAGAGACCTTAGGTTTACCACAAGGAATAAAGTGTCAAAAGTCCCCATCAGTCCCATGTAAGCTTAGGGACTTATTCGGGGCCCAAGGTCAAAATTTTAGGTTTTTTGGATTTTTCTCGAAAACGGTAAGTTTTATCAAAAAAGTACCTCAGAGCAAAGTTGTAGATCTTAAAATTCTCTATAAAAATGATCTCTATGATTTTTTCTCTAAGACCCACTATTTCCCAGATATTACGCTTGTAAGAATCATGTTCTACATAGTATGCACACATACGCCACGTATTAGTCCGGTCATTTTAGACAATTGAAATAAAGAAAATTCCGACAGAGCCAAATCTTCGTAGAGACCTTAGGTTTACCAGTTTACCACAAGGAATAAAGTGTCAAAAGTCCCCATCAGTCCCATGTGAGCTTAGGGACTTATTCGGGGCCCAAGGTCAAAATTTTAGGTTTTTTGGATTTTTCTCGAAAACGGTAAGTTTTATCGAAAAAGTACCTCAGAGCAAAGTTGTAGATCTTAGAATTCTCTATAAAAATGGTATGTATGTTTTTTCTCTAAGACCCACTATTTCCTAGATATTGCGCTTGTAAGAATCATGTTCTACATAGTATGCACACATATGCCACGTATTAGTCCGGTCATTTTAGACAATTGAAATAAAGAAAATTCCGACAGAGCCAAATCTTCGTAGAGACCTTAGGTTTACCACAAGGAATAAAGTGTCAAAAGTCCCCATCAGTCCCATGTGAGCTTAGGGACTTATTCGGGGCCCAAAGTCAAAATTTTAGGTTTTTTGGATTTTTCTCGAAAACGGTAAGTTTTATCGAAAAAGTACCTCAGAGCAAAGTTGTAGATCTTAAAATTCTCTATAAAAATGATCTCTATGATTTTTTCTCTAAGACCCACTATTTCCCAGATATTACGCTTGTAAGAATCATGTTCTACATAGTATGCACACATACGCCACGTATTAGTCCGGTCATTTTAGACAATTGAAATAAAGAAAATTCCGACAGAGCCAAATCTTCGTAGAGACCTTAGGTTTACCACAAGGAATAAAGTGTCAAAAGTCCCCATCAGTCCCATGTAAGCTTAGGGACTTATTCGGGGCCCAAGGTCAAAATTTTAGGTTTTTTGGATTTTTCTCGAAAACGGTAAGTTTTATCAAAAAAGTACCTCAGAGCAAAGTTGTAGATCTTAAAATTCTCTATAAAAATGATCTCTATGATTTTTTCTCTAAGACCCACTATTTCCCAGATATTACGCTTGTAAGAATCATGTTCTACATAGTATGCACACATACGCCACGTATTTGTCCGGTCATTTTAGACAATTGAAATAAAGAAAATTCCGACAGAGCCAAATCTTCGTAGAGACCTTAGGTTTACCAGTTTACCACAAGGAATAAAGTGTCAAAAGTCCCCATCAGTCCCATGTGAGCTTAGGGACTTATTCGGGGCCCAAGGTCAAAATTTTAGGTTTTTTGGATTTTTCTCGAAAACGGTAAGTTTTATCGAAAAAGTACCTCAGAGCAAAGTTGTAGATCTTAGAATTCTCTATAAAAATGGTATCTATGTTTTTTCTCTAAGACCCACTATTTCCTAGATATTGCGCTTGTAAGAATCATGTTCTACATAGTATGCACACATATGCCACGTATTAGTCCGGTCATTTTAGACAATTGAAATAAAGAAAATTCCGACAGAGCCAAATCTTCGTAGAGACCTTAGGTTTACCACAAGGAATAAAGTGTCAAAAGTCCCCATCAGTCCCATGTGAGCTTAGGGACTTATTCGGGGCCCAAAGTCAAAATTTTAGGTTTTTTGGATTTTTCTCGAAAACGGTAAGTTTTATCGAAAAAGTACCTCAGAGCAAAGTTGTAGATCTTAAAATTCTCTATAAAAATGATCTCTATGATTTTTTCTCTAAGACCCACTATTTCCCAGATATTACGCTTGTAAGAATCATGTTCTACATAGTATGCACACATACGCCACGTATTAGTCCGGTCATTTTAGACAATTGAAATAAAGAAAATTCCGACAGAGCCAAATCTTCGTAGAGACCTTAGGTTTACCACAAGGAATAAAGTGTCAAAAGTCCCCATCAGTCCCATGTAAGCTTAGGGACTTATTCGGGGCCCAAGGTCAAAATTTTAGGTTTTTTGGATTTTTCTCGAAAACGGTAAGTTTTATCAAAAAAGTACCTCAGAGCAAAGTTGTAGATCTTAAAATTCTCTATAAAAATGATCTCAATGATTTTTTCTCTAAGACCCACTATTTCCCAGATATTACGCTTGTAAGAATCATGTTCTACATAGTATGCACACATACGCCACGTATTAGTCCGGTCATTTTAGACAATTGAAATAAAGAAAATTCCGACAGAGCCAAATCTTCGTAGAGACCTTAGGTTTACCACAAGGAATAAAGTGTCAAAAGTCCCCATCAGTCCCATGTGAGCTTAGGGACTTATTCGGGGCCCAAGGTCAAAATTTTAGGTTTTTTGGATTTTTCTCGAAAACGGTAAGTTTTATCGAAAAAGTACCTCAGAGCAAAGTTGTAGATCTTAGAATTCTCTATAAAAATGGTATCTATGTTTTTTCTCTAAGACCCACTATTTCCTAGATATTGCGCTTGTAAGAATCATGTTCTACATAGTATGCACACATATGCCACGTATTAGTCCGGTCATTTTAGACAATTGAAATAAAGAAAATTCCAACAGAGCCAAATCTTCGTAGAGACCTTAGGTTTACCACAAGGAATAAAGTGTCAAAAGTCCCCATCAGTCCCATGTGAGCTTAGGGACTTATTCGGGGCCCAAAGTCAAAATTTTAGGTTTTTTGGATTTTTCTCGAAAACGGTAAGTTTTATCGAAAAAGTACCTCAGAGCAAAGTTGTAGATCTTAAAATTCTCTATAAAAATGATCTCTATGATTTTTTCTCTAAGACCCACTATTTCCCAGATATTACGCTTGTAAGAATCATGTTCTACATAGTATGCACACATACGCCACGTATTAGTCCGGTCATTTTAGACAATTGAAATAAAGAAAATTCCGACAGAGCCAAATCTTCGTAGAGACCTTAGGTTTACCACAAGGAATAAAGTGTCAAAAGTCCCCATCAGTCCCATGTAAGCTTAGGGACTTATTCGGGGCCCAAGGTCAAAATTTTAGGTTTTTTGGATTTTTCTCGAAAACGGTAAGTTTTATCAAAAAAGTACCTCAGAGCAAAGTTGTAGATCTTAAAATTCTCTATAAAAATGATCTCTATGATTTTTTCTCTAAGACCCACTATTTCCCAGATATTACGCTTGTAAGAATCATGTTCTACATAGTATGCACACATACGCCACGTATTAGTCCGGTCATTTTAGACAATTGAAATAAAGAAAATTCCGACAGAGCCAAATCTTCGTAGAGACCTTAGGTTTACCAGTTTACCACAAGGAATAAAGTGTCAAAAGTCCCCATCAGTCCCATGTGAGCTTAGGGACTTATTCGGGGCCCAAGGTCAAAATTTTAGGTTTTTTGGATTTTTCTCGAAAACGGTAAGTTTTATCGAAAAAGTACCTCAGAGCAAAGTTGTAGATCTTAGAATTCTCTATAAAAATGGTATCTATGTTTTTTCTCTAAGACCCACTATTTCCTAGATATTGCGCTTGTAAGAATCATGTTCTACATAGTATGCACACATATGCCACGTATTAGTCCGGTCATTTTAGACAATTGAAATAAAGAAAATTCCGACAGAGCCAAATCTTCGTAGAGACCTTAGGTTTACCACAAGGAATAAAGTGTCAAAAGTCCCCATCAGTCCCATGTGAGCTTAGGGACTTATTCGGGGCCCAAAGTCAAAATTTTAGGTTTTTTGGATTTTTCTCGAAAACGGTAAGTTTTATCGAAAAAGTACCTCAGAGCAAAGTTGTAGATCTTAAAATTCTCTATAAAAATGATCTCTATGATTTTTTCTCTAAGACCCACTATTTCCCAGATATTACGCTTGTAAGAATCATGTTCTACATAGTATGCACACATACGCCACGTATTAGTCCGGTCATTTTAGACAATTGAAATAAAGAAAATTCCGACAGAGCCAAATCTTCGTAGAGACCTTAGGTTTACCAGTTTACCACAAGGAATAAAGTGTCAAAAGTCCCCATCAGTCCCATGTGAGCTTAGGGACTTATTCGGGGCCCAAGGTCAAAATTTTAGGTTTTTTGGATTTTTCTCGAAAACGGTAAGTTTTATCGAAAAAGTACCTCAGAGCATAGTTGTAGATCTTAGAATTCTCTATAAAAATGGTATCTATGTTTTTTCTCTAAGACCCACTATTTCCTAGATATTGCGCTTGTAAGAATCATGTTCTACATAGTATGCACACATATGCCACGTATTAGTCCGGTCATTTTAGACAATTGAAATAAAGAAAATTCCGACAGAGCCAAATCTTCGTAGAGACCTTAGGTTTACCACAAGGAATAAAGTGTCAAAAGTCCCCATCAGTCCCATGTGAGCTTAGGGACTTATTCGGGGCCCAAAGTCAAAATTTTAGGTTTTTTGGATTTTTCTCGAAAACGGTAAGTTTTATCGAAAAAGTACCTCAGAGCAAAGTTGTAGATCTTAAAATTCTCTATAAAAATGATCTCTATGATTTTTTCTCTAAGACCCACTATTTCCCAGATATTACGCTTGTAAGAATCATGTTCTACATAGTATGCACACATACGCCACGTATTAGTCCGGTCATTTTAGACAATTGAAATAAAGAAAATTCCGACAGAGCCAAATCTTCGTAGAGACCTTAGGTTTACCACAAGGAATAAAGTGTCAAAAGTCCCCATCAGTCCCATGTAAGCTTAGGGACTTATTCGGGGCCCAAGGTCAAAATTTTAGGTTTTTTGGATTTTTCTCGAAAACGGTAAGTTTTATCAAAAAAGTACCTCAGAGCAAAGTTGTAGATCTTAAAATTCTCTATAAAAATGATCTCTATGATTTTTTCTCTAAGACCCACTATTTCCCAGATATTACGCTTGTAAGAATCATGTTCTACATAGTATGCACACATACGCCACGTATTAGTCCGGTCATTTTAGACAATTGAAATAAAGAAAATTCCGACAGAGCCAAATCTTCGTAGAGACCTTAGGTTTACCAGTTTACCACAAGGAATAAAGTGTCAAAAGTCCCCATCAGTCCCATGTGAGCTTAGGGACTTGTTCGGGGCCCAAGGTCAAAATTTTAGGTTTTTTGGATTTTTCTCGAAAACGGTAAGTTTTATCGAAAAAGTACCTCAGAGCAAAGTTGTAGATCTTAGAATTCTCTATAAAAATGGTATCTATGTTTTTTCTCTAAGACCCACTATTTCCTAGATATTGCGCTTGTAAGAATCATGTTCTACATAGTATGCACACATATGCCACGTATTAGTCCGGTCATTTTAGACAATTGAAATAAAGAAAATTCCGACAGAGCCAAATCTTCGTAGAGACCTTAGGTTTACCACAAGGAATAAAGTGTCAAAAGTCCCCATCAGTCCCATGTGAGCTTAGGGACTTATTCGGGGCCCAAAGTCAAAATTTTAGGTTTTTTGGATTTTTCTCGAAAACGGTAAGTTTTATCGAAAAAGTACCTCAGAGCAAAGTTGTAGATCTTAAAATTCTCTATAAAAATGATCTCTATGATTTTTTCTCTAAGACCCACTATTTCCCAGATATTACGCTTGTAAGAATCATGTTCTACATAGTATGCACACATACGCCACGTATTAGTCCGGTCATTTTAGACAATTGAAATAAAGAAAATTCCGACAGAGCCAAATCTTCGTAGAGACCTTAGGTTTACCACAAGGAATAAAGTGTCAAAAGTCCCCATCAGTCCCATGTAAGCTTAGGGACTTATTCGGGGCCCAAGGTCAAAATTTTAGGTTTTTTGGATTTTTCTCGAAAACGGTAAGTTTTATCAAAAAAGTACCTCAGAGCAAAGTTGTAGATCTTAAAATTCTCTATAAAAATGATCTCAATGATTTTTTCTCTAAGACCCACTATTTCCCAGATATTACGCTTGTAAGAATCATGTTCTACATAGTATGCACACATACGCCACGTATTAGTCCGGTCATTTTAGACAATTGAAATAAAGAAAATTCCGACAGAGCCAAATCTTCGTAGAGACCTTAGGTTTACCACAAGGAATAAAGTGTCAAAAGTCCCCATCAGTCCCATGTGAGCTTAGGGACTTATTCGGGGCCCAAGGTCAAAATTTTAGGTTTTTTGGATTTTTCTCGAAAACGGTAAGTTTTATCGAAAAAGTACCTCAGAGCAAAGTTGTAGATCTTAAAATTCTCTATAAAAATGGTATCTATGTTTTTTCTCTAAGACCCACTATTTCCTAGATATTGCGCTTGTAAGAATCATGTTCTACATAGTATGCACACATATGCCACGTATTAGTCCGGTCATTTTAGACAATTGAAATAAAGAAAATTCCAACAGAGCCAAATCTTCGTAGAGACCTTAGGTTTACCACAAGGAATAAAGTGTCAAAAGTCCCCATCAGTCCCATGTGAGCTTAGGGACTTATTCGGGGCCCAAAGTCAAAATTTTAGGTTTTTTGGATTTTTCTCGAAAACGGTAAGTTTTATCGAAAAAGTACCTCAGAGCAAAGTTGTAGATCTTAAAATTCTCTATAAAAATGATCTCTATGATTTTTTCTCTAAGACCCACTATTTCCCAGATATTACGCTTGTAAGAATCATGTTCTACATAGTATGCACACATACGCCACGTATTAGTCCGGTCATTTTAGACAATTGAAATAAAGAAAATTCCGACAGAGCCAAATCTTCGTAGAGACCTTAGGTTTACCACAAGGAATAAAGTGTCAAAAGTCCCCATCAGTCCCATGTAAGCTTAGGGACTTATTCGGGGCCCAAGGTCAAAATTTTAGGTTTTTTGGATTTTTCTCGAAAACGGTAAGTTTTATCAAAAAAGTACCTCAGAGCAAAGTTGTAGATCTTAAAATTCTCTATAAAAATGATCTCTATGATTTTTTCTCTAAGACCCACTATTTCCCAGATATTACGCTTGTAAGAATCATGTTCTACATAGTATGCACACATACGCCACGTATTTGTCCGGTCATTTTAGACAATTGAAATAAAGAAAATTCCGACAGAGCCAAATCTTCGTAGAGACCTTAGGTTTACCAGTTTACCACAAGGAATAAAGTGTCAAAAGTCCCCATCAGTCCCATGTGAGCTTAGGGACTTATTCGGGGCCCAAGGTCAAAATTTTAGGTTTTTTGGATTTTTCTCGAAAACGGTAAGTTTTATCGAAAAAGTACCTCAGAGCAAAGTTGTAGATCTTAGAATTCTCTATAAAAATGGTATCTATGTTTTTTCTCTAAGACCCACTATTTCCTAGATATTGCGCTTGTAAGAATCATGTTCTACATAGTATGCACACATATGCCACGTATTAGTCCGGTCATTTTAGACAATTGAAATAAAGAAAATTCCGACAGAGCCAAATCTTCGTAGAGACCTTAGGTTTACCACAAGGAATAAAGTGTCAAAAGTCCCCATCAGTCCCATGTGAGCTTAGGGACTTATTCGGGGCCCAAAGTCAAAATTTTAGGTTTTTTGGATTTTTCTCGAAAACGGTAAGTTTTATCGAAAAAGTACCTCAGAGCAAAGTTGTAGATCTTAAAATTCTCTATAAAAATGATCTCTATGATTTTTTCTCTAAGACCCACTATTTCCCAGATATTACGCTTGTAAGAATCATGTTCTACATAGTATGCACACATACGCCACGTATTAGTCCGGTCATTTTAGACAATTGAAATAAAGAAAATTCCGACAGAGCCAAATCTTCGTAGAGACCTTAGGTTTACCACAAGGAATAAAGTGTCAAAAGTCCCCATCAGTCCCATGTAAGCTTAGGGACTTATTCGGGGCCCAAGGTCAAAATTTTAGGTTTTTTGGATTTTTCTCGAAAACGGTAAGTTTTATCAAAAAAGTACCTCAGAGCAAAGTTGTAGATCTTAAAATTCTCTATAAAAATGATCTCAATGATTTTTTCTCTAAGACCCACTATTTCCCAGATATTACGCTTGTAAGAATCATGTTCTACATAGTATGCACACATACGCCACGTATTAGTCCGGTCATTTTAGACAATTGAAATAAAGAAAATTCCGACAGAGCCAAATCTTCGTAGAGACCTTAGGTTTACCACAAGGAATAAAGTGTCAAAAGTCCCCATCAGTCCCATGTGAGCTTAGGGACTTATTCGGGGCCCAAGGTCAAAATTTTAGGTTTTTTGGATTTTTCTCGAAAACGGTAAGTTTTATCGAAAAAGTACCTCAGAGCAAAGTTGTAGATCTTAGAATTCTCTATAAAAATGGTATCTATGTTTTTTCTCTAAGACCCACTATTTCCTAGATATTGCGCTTGTAAGAATCATGTTCTACATAGTATGCACACATATGCCACGTATTAGTCCGGTCATTTTAGACAATTGAAATAAAGAAAATTCCAACAGAGCCAAATCTTCGTAGAGACCTTAGGTTTACCACAAGGAATAAAGTGTCAAAAGTCCCCATCAGTCCCATGTGAGCTTAGGGACTTATTCGGGGCCCAAAGTCAAAATTTTAGGTTTTTTGGATTTTTCTCGAAAACGGTAAGTTTTATCGAAAAAGTACCTCAGAGCAAAGTTGTAGATCTTAAAATTCTCTATAAAAATGATCTCTATGATTTTTTCTCTAAGACCCACTATTTCCCAGATATTACGCTTGTAAGAATCATGTTCTACATAGTATGCACACATACGCCACGTATTAGTCCGGTCATTTTAGACAATTGAAATAAAGAAAATTCCGACAGAGCCAAATCTTCGTAGAGACCTTAGGTTTACCACAAGGAATAAAGTGTCAAAAGTCCCCATCAGTCCCATGTAAGCTTAGGGACTTATTCGGGGCCCAAGGTCAAAATTTTAGGTTTTTTGGATTTTTCTCGAAAACGGTAAGTTTTATCAAAAAAGTACCTCAGAGCAAAGTTGTAGATCTTAAAATTCTCTATAAAAATGATCTCTATGATTTTTTCTCTAAGACCCACTATTTCCCAGATATTACGCTTGTAAGAATCATGTTCTACATAGTATGCACACATACGCCACGTATTAGTCCGGTCATTTTAGACAATTGAAATAAAGAAAATTCCGACAGAGCCAAATCTTCGTAGAGACCTTAGGTTTACCAGTTTACCACAAGGAATAAAGTGTCAAAAGTCCCCATCAGTCCCATGTGAGCTTAGGGACTTATTCGGGGCCCAAGGTCAAAATTTTAGGTTTTTTGGATTTTTCTCGAAAACGGTAAGTTTTATCGAAAAAGTACCTCAGAGCAAAGTTGTAGATCTTAGAATTCTCTATAAAAATGGTATCTATGTTTTTTCTCTAAGACCCACTATTTCCTAGATATTGCGCTTGTAAGAATCATGTTCTACATAGTATGCACACATATGCCACGTATTAGTCCGGTCATTTTAGACAATTGAAATAAAGAAAATTCCGACAGAGCCAAATCTTCGTAGAGACCTTAGGTTTACCACAAGGAATAAAGTGTCAAAAGTCCCCATCAGTCCCATGTGAGCTTAGGGACTTATTCGGGGCCCAAAGTCAAAATTTTAGGTTTTTTGGATTTTTCTCGAAAACGGTAAGTTTTATCGAAAAAGTACCTCAGAGCAAAGTTGTAGATCTTAAAATTCTCTATAAAAATGATCTCTATGATTTTTTCTCTAAGACCCACTATTTCCCAGATATTACGCTTGTAAGAATCATGTTCTACATAGTATGCACACATACGCCACGTATTAGTCCGGTCATTTTAGACAATTGAAATAAAGAAAATTCCGACAGAGCCAAATCTTCGTAGAGACCTTAGGTTTACCAGTTTACCACAAGGAATAAAGTGTCAAAAGTCCCCATCAGTCCCATGTGAGCTTAGGGACTTATTCGGGGCCCAAGGTCAAAATTTTAGGTTTTTTGGATTTTTCTCGAAAACGGTAAGTTTTATCGAAAAAGTACCTCAGAGCATAGTTGTAGATCTTAGAATTCTCTATAAAAATGGTATCTATGTTTTTTCTCTAAGACCCACTATTTCCTAGATATTGCGCTTGTAAGAATCATGTTCTACATAGTATGCACACATATGCCACGTATTAGTCCGGTCATTTTAGACAATTGAAATAAAGAAAATTCCGACAGAGCCAAATCTTCGTAGAGACCTTAGGTTTCCCACAAGGAATAAAGTGTCAAAAGTCCCCATCAGTCCCATGTGAGCTTAGGGACTTATTCGGGGCCCAAAGTCAAAATTTTAGGTTTTTTGGATTTTTCTCGAAAACGGTAAGTTTTATCGAAAAAGTACCTCAGAGCAAAGTTGTAGATCTTAAAATTCTCTATAAAAATGATCTCTATGATTTTTTCTCTAAGACCCACTATTTCCCAGATATTACGCTTGTAAGAATCATGTTCTACATAGTATGCACACATACGCCACGTATTAGTCCGGTCATTTTAGACAATTGAAATAAAGAAAATTCCGACAGAGCCAAATCTTCGTAGAGACCTTAGGTTTACCACAAGGAATAAAGTGTCAAAAGTCCCCATCAGTCCCATGTAAGCTTAGGGACTTATTCGGGGCCCAAGGTCAAAATTTTAGGTTTTTTGGATTTTTCTCGAAAACGGTAAGTTTTATCAAAAAAGTACCTCAGAGCAAAGTTGTAGATCTTAAAATTCTCTATAAAAATGATCTCTATGATTTTTTCTCTAAGACCCACTATTTCCCAGATATTACGCTTGTAAGAATCATGTTCTACATAGTATGCACACATACGCCACGTATTAGTCCGGTCATTTTAGACAATTGAAATAAAGAAAATTCCGACAGAGCCAAATCTTCGTAGAGACCTTAGGTTTACCAGTTTACCACAAGGAATAAAGTGTCAAAAGTCCCCATCAGTCCCATGTGAGCTTAGGGACTTGTTCGGGGCCCAAGGTCAAAATTTTAGGTTTTTTGGATTTTTCTCGAAAACGGTAAGTTTTATCGAAAAAGTACCTCAGAGCAAAGTTGTAGATCTTAGAATTCTCTATAAAAATGGTATCTATGTTTTTTCTCTAAGACCCACTATTTCCTAGATATTGCGCTTGTAAGAATCATGTTCTACATAGTATGCACACATATGCCACGTATTAGTCCGGTCATTTTAGACAATTGAAATAAAGAAAATTCCGACAGAGCCAAATCTTCGTAGAGACCTTAGGTTTACCACAAGGAATAAAGTGTCAAAAGTCCCCATCAGTCCCATGTGAGCTTAGGGACTTATTCGGGGCCCAAAGTCAAAATTTTAGGTTTTTTGGATTTTTCTCGAAAACGGTAAGTTTTATCGAAAAAGTACCTCAGAGCAAAGTTGTAGATCTTAAAATTCTCTATAAAAATGATCTCTATGATTTTTTCTCTAAGACCCACTATTTCCCAGATATTACGCTTGTAAGAATCATGTTCTACATAGTATGCACACATACGCCACGTATTAGTCCGGTCATTTTAGACAATTGAAATAAAGAAAATTCCGACAGAGCCAAATCTTCGTAGAGACCTTAGGTTTACCACAAGGAATAAAGTGTCAAAAGTCCCCATCAGTCCCATGTAAGCTTAGGGACTTATTCGGGGCCCAAGGTCAAAATTTTAGGTTTTTTGGATTTTTCTCGAAAACGGTAAGTTTTATCAAAAAAGTACCTCAGAGCAAAGTTGTAGATCTTAAAATTCTCTATAAAAATGATCTCAATGATTTTTTCTCTAAGACCCACTATTTCCCAGATATTACGCTTGTAAGAATCATGTTCTACATAGTATGCACACATACGCCACGTATTAGTCCGGTCATTTTAGACAATTGAAATAAAGAAAATTCCGACAGAGCCAAATCTTCGTAGAGACCTTAGGTTTACCACAAGGAATAAAGTGTCAAAAGTCCCCATCAGTCCCATGTGAGCTTAGGGACTTATTCGGGGCCCAAGGTCAAAATTTTAGGTTTTTTGGATTTTTCTCGAAAACGGTAAGTTTTATCGAAAAAGTACCTCAGAGCAAAGTTGTAGATCTTAGAATTCTCTATAAAAATGGTATCTATGTTTTTTCTCTAAGACCCACTATTTCCTAGATATTGCGCTTGTAAGAATCATGTTCTACATAGTATGCACACATATGCCACGTATTAGTCCGGTCATTTTAGACAATTGAAATAAAGAAAATTCCAACAGAGCCAAATCTTCGTAGAGACCTTAGGTTTACCACAAGGAATAAAGTGTCAAAAGTCCCCATCAGTCCCATGTGAGCTTAGGGACTTATTCGGGGCCCAAAGTCAAAATTTTAGGTTTTTTGGATTTTTCTCGAAAACGGTAAGTTTTATCGAAAAAGTACCTCAGAGCAAAGTTGTAGATCTTAAAATTCTCTATAAAAATGATCTCTATGATTTTTTCTCTAAGACCCACTATTTCCCAGATATTACGCTTGTAAGAATCATGTTCTACATAGTATGCACACATACGCCACGTATTAGTCCGGTCATTTTAGACAATTGAAATAAAGAAAATTCCGACAGAGCCAAATCTTCGTAGAGACCTTAGGTTTACCACAAGGAATAAAGTGTCAAAAGTCCCCATCAGTCCCATGTAAGCTTAGGGACTTATTCGGGGCCCAAGGTCAAAATTTTAGGTTTTTTGGATTTTTCTCGAAAACGGTAAGTTTTATCAAAAAAGTACCTCAGAGCAAAGTTGTAGATCTTAAAATTCTCTATAAAAATGATCTCTATGATTTTTTCTCTAAGACCCACTATTTCCCAGATATTACGCTTGTAAGAATCATGTTCTACATAGTATGCACACATACGCCACGTATTAGTCCGGTCATTTTAGACAATTGAAATAAAGAAAATTCCGACAGAGCCAAATCTTCGTAGAGACCTTAGGTTTACCAGTTTACCACAAGGAATAAAGTGTCAAAAGTCCCCATCAGTCCCATGTGAGCTTAGGGACTTATTCGGGGCCCAAGGTCAAAATTTTAGGTTTTTTGGATTTTTCTCGAAAACGGTAAGTTTTATCGAAAAAGTACCTCAGAGCAAAGTTGTAGATCTTAGAATTCTCTATAAAAATGGTATCTATGTTTTTTCTCTAAGACCCACTATTTCCTAGATATTGCGCTTGTAAGAATCATGTTCTACATAGTATGCACACATATGCCACGTATTAGTCCGGTCATTTTAGACAATTGAAATAAAGAAAATTCCGACAGAGCCAAATCTTCGTAGAGACCTTAGGTTTACCACAAGGAATAAAGTGTCAAAAGTCCCCATCAGTCCCATGTGAGCTTAGGGACTTATTCGGGGCCCAAAGTCAAAATTTTAGGTTTTTTGGATTTTTCTCGAAAACGGTAAGTTTTATCGAAAAAGTACCTCAGAGCAAAGTTGTAGATCTTAAAATTCTCTATAAAAATGATCTCTATGATTTTTTCTCTAAGACCCACTATTTCCCAGATATTACGCTTGTAAGAATCATGTTCTACATAGTATGCACACATACGCCACGTATTAGTCCGGTCATTTTAGACAATTGAAATAAAGAAAATTCCGACAGAGCCAAATCTTCGTAGAGACCTTAGGTTTACCACAAGGAATAAAGTGTCAAAAGTCCCCATCAGTCCCATGTAAGCTTAGGGACTTATTCGGGGCCCAAGGTCAAAATTTTAGGTTTTTTGGATTTTTCTCGAAAACGGTAAGTTTTATCAAAAAAGTACCTCAGAGCAAAGTTGTAGATCTTAAAATTCTCTATAAAAATGATCTCTATGATTTTTTCTCTAAGACCCACTATTTCCCAGATATTACGCTTGTAAGAATCATGTTCTACATAGTATGCACACATACGCCACGTATTAGTCCGGTCATTTTAGACAATTGAAATAAAGAAAATTCCGACAGAGCCAAATCTTCGTAGAGACCTTAGGTTTACCACAAGGAATAAAGTGTCAAAAGTCCCCATCAGTCCCATGTGAGCTTAGGGACTTATTCGGGGCCCAAGGTCAAAATTTTAGGTTTTTTGGATTTTTCTCGAAAACGGTAAGTTTTATCAAAAAAGTACCAAAAAAGTAGATCTTAAAATTCTCTATAAAAATGATCTCTATGATTTTTTCTCTAAGACCCACTATTTCCCAGATATTACGCTTGTAAGAATCATGTTCTACATAGTATGCACACATACGCCACGTATTAGTCCGGTCATTTTAGACAATTGAAATAAAGAAACTTCCGACAGAGCCAAATCTTCGTAGAGACCTTAGGTTTACCACAAGGAATAAAGTGTCAAAAGTCCCCATCAGTCCCATGTGAGCTTAGGGACTTATTCGGGGCCCAAGGTCAAAATTTTAGGTTTTTTGGATTTTTCTCGAAAACGGTAAGTTTTATCAAAAAAGTACCTCAGAGCAAAGTTGTAGATCTTAAAATTCTCTATAAAAATGATCTCTATGATTTTTTCTCTAAGACCCACTATTTCCCAGATATTACGCTTGTAAGAATCATGTTCTACATAGTATGCACACATACGCCACGTATTAGTCCGGTCATTTTAGACAATTGAAATAAAGAAAATTCCGACAGAGCCAAATCTTCGTAGAGACCTTAGGTTTACCAGTTTACCACAAGGAATAAAGTGTCAAAAGTCCCCATCAGTCCCATGTGAGCTTAGGGACTTATTCGGGGCCCAAGGTCAAAATTTTAGGTTTTTTGGATTTTTCTCGAAAACGGTAAGTTTTATCGAAAAAGTACCTCAGAGCAAAGTTGTAGATCTTAGAATTCTCTATAAAAATGGTATCTATGTTTTTTCTCTAAGACCCACTATTTCCTAGATATTGCGCTTGTAAGAATCATGTTCTACATAGTATGCACACATATGCCACGTATTAGTCCGGTCATTTTAGACAATTGAAATAAAGAAAATTCCGACAGAGCCAAATCTTCGTAGAGACCTTAGGTTTACCACAAGGAATAAAGTGTCAAAAGTCCCCATCAGTCCCATGTGAGCTTAGGGACTTATTCGGGGCCCAAAGTCAAAATTTTAGGTTTTTTGGATTTTTCTCGAAAACGGTAAGTTTTATCGAAAAAGTACCTCAAAGCAAAGTTGTAGATCTTAAAATTCTCTATAAAAATGATCTCTATGATTTTTTCTCTAAGACCCACTATTTCCCAGATATTACGCTTGTAAGAATCATGTTCTACATAGTATGCACACATACGCCACGTATTAGTCCGGTCATTTTAGACAATTGAAATAAAGAAAATTCCGACAGAGCCAAATCTTCGTAGAGACCTTAGGTTTACCACAAGGAATAAAGTGTCAAAAGTCCCCATCAGTCCCATGTAAGCTTAGGGACTTATTCGGGGCCCAAGGTCAAAATTTTAGGTTTTTTGGATTTTTCTCGAAAACGGTAAGTTTTATCAAAAAAGTACCTCAGAGCAAAGTTGTAGATCTTAAAATTCTCTATAAAAATGATCTCAATGATTTTTTCTCTAAGACCCACTATTTCCCAGATATTACGCTTGTAAGAATCATGTTCTACATAGTATGCACACATACGCCACGTATTAGTCCGGTCATTTTAGACAATTGAAATAAAGAAAATTCCGACAGAGCCAAATCTTCGTAGAGACCTTAGGTTTACCACAAGGAATAAAGTGTCAAAAGTCCCCATCAGTCCCATGTGAGCTTAGGGACTTATTCGGGGCCCAAGGTCAAAATTTTAGGTTTTTTGGATTTTTCTCGAAAACGGTAAGTTTTATCGAAAAAGTACCTCAGAGCAAAGTTGTAGATCTTAGAATTCTCTATAAAAATGGTATCTATGTTTTTTCTCTAAGACCCACTATTTCCTAGATATTGCGCTTGTAAGAATCATGTTCTACATAGTATGCACACATATGCCACGTATTAGTCCGGTCATTTTAGACAATTGAAATAAAGAAAATTCCAACAGAGCCAAATCTTCGTAGAGACCTTAGGTTTACCACAAGGAATAAAGTGTCAAAAGTCCCCATCAGTCCCATGTGAGCTTAGGGACTTATTCGGGGCCCAAAGTCAAAATTTTAGGTTTTTTGGATTTTTCTCGAAAACGGTAAGTTTTATCGAAAAAGTACCTCAGAGCAAAGTTGTAGATCTTAAAATTCTCTATAAAAATGATCTCTATGATTTTTTCTCTAAGACCCACTATTTCCCAGATATTACGCTTGTAAGAATCATGTTCTACATAGTATGCACACATACGCCACGTATTAGTCCGGTCATTTTAGACAATTGAAATAAAGAAAATTCCGACAGAGCCAAATCTTCGTAGAGACCTTAGGTTTACCACAAGGAATAAAGTGTCAAAAGTCCCCATCAGTCCCATGTAAGCTTAGGGACTTATTCGGGGCCCAAGGTCAAAATTTTAGGTTTTTTGGATTTTTCTCGAAAACGGTAAGTTTTATCAAAAAAGTACCTCAGAGCAAAGTTGTAGATCTTAAAATTCTCTATAAAAATGATCTCTATGATTTTTTCTCTAAGACCCACTATTTCCCAGATATTACGCTTGTAAGAATCATGTTCTACATAGTATGCACACATACGCCACGTATTAGTCCGGTCATTTTAGACAATTGAAATAAAGAAAATTCCGACAGAGCCAAATCTTCGTAGAGACCTTAGGTTTACCAGTTTACCACAAGGAATAAAGTGTCAAAAGTCCCCATCAGTCCCATGTGAGCTTAGGGACTTATTCGGGGCCCAAGGTCAAAATTTTAGGTTTTTTGGATTTTTCTCGAAAACGGTAAGTTTTATCGAAAAAGTACCTCAGAGCAAAGTTGTAGATCTTAGAATTCTCTATAAAAATGGTATCTATGTTTTTTCTCTAAGACCCACTATTTCCTAGATATTGCGCTTGTAAGAATCATGTTCTACATAGTATGCACACATATGCCACGTATTAGTCCGGTCATTTTAGACAATTGAAATAAAGAAAATTCCGACAGAGCCAAATCTTCGTAGAGACCTTAGGTTTACCACAAGGAATAAAGTGTCAAAAGTCCCCATCAGTCCCATGTGAGCTTAGGGACTTATTCGGGGCCCAAAGTCAAAATTTTAGGTTTTTTGGATTTTTCTCGAAAACGGTAAGTTTTATCGAAAAAGTACCTCAGAGCAAAGTTGTAGATCTTAAAATTCTCTATAAAAATGAT